>VDFB02323821.1:259562-368255 GCA_007258455.2 Sequoia sempervirens
GAAGAGTTAGTGATTTTTATCAATCCTTCCTCAACTGATGTATGTTTTGTAACTCAACTGGAATCTGGAATACAACACAAAGTTTACCTTGGAAGCTAGTGTTCATGTTTGTACTACTCTCATTTTTGTATCTTTCTTTTGATTATGCAAGTCTTTAACTGTGTTTTATAAGTCTACACTCATACCTTAAAGCTGTGAAATTTATCTTTCCTTCCTAAGATGTGTATGTAGATCAAACCTGTTAAGAATGATGCATAAGTTTAAAAGAAGTTGTTTTGAGTATGTGAAACAATAGCAATTAAGTTTCCCAGTGTATTTTCTTCTTGTTTCATTTCATGATTTCCTATCAATATGGTGTATCACCATAGTTTAGTTCCATTTTCATGTACTCCTCCCTTTTCCCTTTACAAGATCATTAGTTTAGGTGATAACACAAAGGAAGCCTACTTTCTCCCGGTTGCATTTCAAATTGTGTGACCCACAAATTTTGAAATGATCCCATGTGTCTCTAGAAAGCTCAGCCAATCTCTGCGGCGAGGGTGCAATTTCTAGGTGACAACAATAACATTGTTAGAAGCACTAGTTGATGGCATGGGACCTTTTTGTTTTGTGTCATGACCTAAACCCAAATATCTTGGTTGTATTAAGGCCTCAATAGGTTGTTTCCTTCCTTGCTCTTCGACGCCAAGGCCCCCCCCCCCCTTGATAATTATACTTGTTCTCTAACTTTACAAAGTAGGGGTATGTCTCTTGAAAATACTCCTTCAGAGGGGGAGTAGGTTCAAGTTCCTCATGTAGACCCATTGGCTAATGTCATCCTCTGGTGTATCTTGTCTTAGTCTAGGGGAGCGAAAAGTGTTGGATCCCACATTCTTGGAGCTCAAGTTGATCATCTTTTCTTCTTGTTGTGCCATAGGCTGCGAAGGTTGTCCGTATGTATGTGGTGAGGGTGGCATGGTTGATACATTCAAAGGCATACGCATTTCATATTCACCACACCCTTTGTCAATGATTTGGACTTTGGTAACGGTGGAATTAGATGTGCATGGAGTGAATGAAGTGGTGGCTAGTGCATTGGAAGATGGACGGGATGATAATGCCTGAGGTGGTCCCATTTCTACTCCTAGGTAGTAATGAGAATGGGTAAAGGAGGCTTCTAGTGTGCGACAATATTCAAATGGCTAAGGTTCATCATGTATGGTAACCTCCATCCCATTAAATGGGAATTTAAAACATTGGTGGTACGTGGATGAAATGAATTGCATGGCATGGATCCATGGACGACCAAGGAGGAGATTGTAGGGGAGTTCCAAATCAAGGATATGACAGGTAGTGTATTGCACAACGAGCCCAACCTGGATTGGAAGACAAATTGTACCCTCAGAGTCACACTTTGCATTATCATATGATTTAATAGTGATAACCTATTTAAGTCAGTGTGAGTATATCCCACCTGTTTTATGAACTTTAATGTACAAAGATTTAGGGCAAAGCCATTATCTACCAAGACCCTTTTTACCTTATGTCGAGCTACAAGGACCTCGAGATGGAGAGGACAATTATGGTTGGTATCAATACAAGGCATGTCGTTTTGGCTAAATCCTAGTTGATATGTGGCTGATAGATGTCCTACCAACACTTGAAATTGAGTGGGATCTATGTCATTGGGAACATGAGTGTCCAGTAAGGCTTTAGTTAAGATTTATTTGTGCATGAGAGAAGCCCTGAGCAAATCCAAAATGGATATCTAGGCAGTGGTCTTTCCTAGATGGTCAAGAATGTTATATTGGGAACTTATAGGTGGTAGCTAGGTGGACGTAGAGGCTCCTGGGATTGTGATATGAGTGTAGTGGGTTGTAACAACACACTATGGGTCTTTACCTTTCACGTGTATCATAGAAACACATGGTTCTACCTATTCAATGTGCATGATGAGGCCCTCATAGTTATAGGGCACATTTTTGTAACTGATATTATTTTTGTTGTTACCCTGATTATTATTGCTACTAGACCCAATATTTGCGTTTGATGTGCTAGCTCCTTGGTTATGCTTAGGGAAAGTGTTTTGATATATCCGCGGCTAAGCCTTGGACGAGGGTGCTAGGTTGGCATCCACATGTATATCACCCCGATCTATGAGATCTTGGATGTATGTTTTCAAACCTTGACATTTATTTAATGAATGCCCTTTGATCTTATGGAAATCACAATACTCATTTTCTTTGTACCAGGCTGGTTTAGGTTTGGATTCATCAAGAGGCTTGGTCACATGATATGTGATTGGGTAATTATCCTGAAGAATCCTATTGAATACGACACTTAGGGACTCTCCTAGTTGAGTGAATTGATGTTTGTTATTCCCTTGGTTGTTTTGATTGGATAGTTGAGGACGAGGTGCCCCCTATGGCACTGATATGACATTAGGAATTGACTACTCAGGAGGGGAATATTGTGGCTTCTGGGAAGCATTAGCTACTTGGACATGTTTGCTGTCAGTGACAACATCATTGAAAACATTATTGTTCTTATTCCAGTAGCGAGGTTTATCCCCAGATGACTTTTCTCTATCGAAATTAAAAAAATTGACTAACCCTTTGGCAATAAGTGCTCTCTTAAGAATGGGACCCTTTTCCACTATCTCCGTGAAGCATGTGACATAGTGAAGCCTAAAATTATGCCATATCCAGATGAGAGTTTTCAATGAAAAGGGTGACCATGTATTTTTCTCTAAGCAGGGATTTCATCCGATCGGATAAAGCTTGCCACCTTTGAAGATAGCTTGCAAAATTTTCCCCCTCATGCTACTTCTCTTTTAGGAGATCCAAAGTATCAACATCTTTCTCCAAATTAAAGGAGAAGTGGGAGACAAACTTTTTTGAAAGATCTGCAAAAGAATTGATGGATCCCTTCTCGAGACCCATAAACCACTCCAGAGCTATCCCTTGTAAACTCCTTGGAAATAATCACAAGAGTTAATTGTCATTATGTTGGACCTCTTGATAATGGGAACAAAATTCCTAAAGATGAGCCTTGGGATCTTTAGTTTCTTTGTACTTAATTTTTTTTGGCATATCGAAATGCTTCAGGAAAGGAACTAAGGAGATTGAGGGATCAAATGGGTAGGGACAAATGTCTTCAAACTTGAAGGATTGTTTGAATGCGGCTTTGACTTTTTCCCACTCTTTATTGGTAGGCTTTGGGGGAGTCGGATTGGATGGAGTGGATTGATTGTAGGGAGGATATTGTTGGTATGATGAAGATGGGGCAGAAGTAGTTTGGTCATATGTTGGTGGAGGTGTATATGGAGGTGTTTTCTAATATTGATTGGTGTAGGTGGATTGTGGTCGCAGATTGACGTAAGGTGGATAGGAGGAGGATGATGGATTTTGATAGTAAGAAGTGGAGGCTACTTGTTGATAGGGTGGCTATTGCTGATAATATGAGGTGGAGGGAGCACCTTGTTGATATTGTGAAGGAGCTTGGTAGTATGATGACGTGGAAGCTCCTTGTTGATATGACAATGGTTGTTGATAATAGGAAGTGGATGGAGCACCTTGTTGATAGGGCAGTTGTTGTTAGGTGTAATATGGATTAGACTGGTAGTTATACACAATGTTTGGCTATTGTGTGGTATATGGGGGTGGTTGTGGATTATAGATTTGATAGTTGGGGTTTGAGTGTGATTGTGGGGGGTTGGTATAAAGTGGTGGTTGAGATTGCAGAGGATTTTGAGGAACTGGATTGGGGTTTGGATTCGATGGGGTAGCATAGACAACATATGTGCTTGATGGATGGTAAATGTAATGCGTGAGGGGTTTGCATTGAACTTGTGTAGGGATTGAAGTATGTTGAGGTGGTTGTTGTCGATGTGGTGGTTGTTGGTAAAGTGAGCGAGATGGGATATGTTGTTGATGAGGGATAGGCACTGAGGTACCTTGTGGTGGTTGTTGTGGCTGTGACGTGGCCTACATCACCTGATGTGGGGGTTGCATAGGAACGACAGTATGTTGTTATGGGACTGGAACATTTTGTTGCAGAACTAGAACATTTTGTTGCAAAGGTTGTTGATGAGGCGGTTGAGACAGGATAGTAGCGATAGCGGTGTGCTGTGGTGGCGCTTGTGAGGGGAAAACGGTGTGTTGTGGCAGTGCTTGTGAGGCAATAGGCTATTGGGGATTAACGGGAGGTTGTTGGAACACAAGGATGTTGCCTTGGGGTGGCTGTTGAGATGTGAAAGGTGGTAGTGGTAAATTGGTTGCAGGTGTAGATCCCGAAGATGACATCAATGCGAGGAAGAGATTTCCCCTAATGTTGATGGGTGGTTAGCCTGGGTGATTATGCAGAAATGGTGGTGCAGATGGTACATGGGTTGGATCTTGCTGGAAAGGCATGGGAGGAAGTGGTGGCAGAATATTCTGCAGCATACCATAAGAAAGGGGTCATTTGGATCAGGTTGTGCTCCTAGGGCTGGAATGCGAGGGTAGCTTGTGACTTGATAAATCACTACATTTCTAAAGCCAGGTTTATACCAATTGTCTATGGGTGGACCCTCAAGAATGCATGAATTTTCCAGAAGGTTCTGTGAATTTTGGGGATCTTGAGGTGTTGGAAGAGATTGGGTGTTGGCATATTGAACATGTCAAATTCAGGTGGTGGTTTGACCCCTTTTATGAGCAAGGTAGCAAGGATTTTATCCCCACGCTCATTGAGGAGGAAATCCATCATTTGAACATTGGTGGGATTGCTAAGATACTCATCAACCGCGACTTTGGGCTGATTGACCATGTTCTCTCTAAGAAGCAAGGTGTTCTGGGCAGAATTATTGGAATGTGACAAGGCACTGTTGTTGGGATCCTGAGGGATATTTGGTTGGGAACCTTGACCTTGTTGTTCTACCATTTGCTTCATCGCTTGCGATTGAGTTTGAATGGGCATGAAAGTGCAAAACTACCAGGTGAACTAAGATGAGACTACACTCTAAGATGCAGTATAAAGATGAACTAAATGAGGATTAAAGGATGAATTTGATTGGTTGAGGGACCAGTTGATTTGGATGATTGGATTAGATTGGATTAGATCAATTGGTGAGATAGAACGATTGATAAGGTTAGATGATGGATTAGATAGGATGATGAAAAGGGATTCTAAACCAAGTTCAAAAATCACCATAGGTGACTTAAGGTGCTAATTGATTAGACTTGAGGACCAATGGATGATTACAACATGGAATCCACCTCAAGATGGAAGTGGATTGATTGATTGGGCTGAAGATGATGAATGACTCAAGACGGATGACAATCCTAAGTAGATGCAGATGATGATGATTGGATTCAAACACCTAAGCCAATTTGGATAATAACCTCTAAAACAAAGTTTAGGGGATTTGGATCGAGAAAACGATGATGAATATGCAACCTAGAGATGTTCTAAGATGTGCCTATATGATTTGGATGATGAACGTGTGACCTTTGGAGAATTCAGATGGACTAAAGTGATGATTATGGGTGAATGGAAGGTGATAAGAAAATTTTGTTCGCGAAAAACAACTTGGAAAACAAGTTCTCAATGGCCCAAAGGATTCACTCTCTAGAATTTGTATGGGAAATAAATATGCCTTTGTGTATAGCAACTTCTCCTATTTATAACATGAATTTTCCTATCCTTAGTGAGAAAATTTGACCCTGTGTCTAGAAAATTCACTTGTCTAGGGGGGGAAATTTTCCCAAAACTTAATGGTCTTAGGAAATAGGCAAATTTTCTGATCAAATTCACCTAACCTGAAAGTCAAATTCACCTATCCAGAAGCAGGTTCGCCCAAATAGACAAAAAATTCTCCCAAAACAACTAGCAGAGTCGGCCAAAACCAATGACAAATTTTCCTGAACCTTGATAGGTTCACCCAAGACAGTGACAATTTTGCATGAACTTTGACAAGTTCGCCCAAGACAATGACAAATTCACTTAAACCTTGACAGGTTTGCCCAAAACAACAATAGATTCGCCTAAACAGCTAGCAAATTCACCGAAAACTGGGACAAATTGACCTAAATTGGATGTAAATAGGCAAAATTGATTTTGCAAACTCGCCTAATTGGGTGACAAATTCGTCTATTTCCTGAACGATATAGACAGGGAACAAATTCACCTAAAAATGGTATTGCCTGTTCAACAAAAAGACTCGTCTAAATCTCTAAATGGATGGATGAAGACCCGTTCAAAGAGGAAAAATCACCCGTTCACAGAGAAAATTCAGCCAAAATGATAGCAAATTCGCCTGTATTAAGAAAACGGGAAAATTTGATGGACAAACGGATGACAGACCGACTTAGACGGAGAGAATGTTCGCCCCTGTCAAGGGAAAATTTATCTATTTTGGGAAAACGGGAAAATTCGATAGAAAATGACTGATAAAACTACTCAGACTAAGAACGACATCGCCCCTGTGGACAACAGGTTCACCCCAAACAAAAGAAAATTCACCTATTCCTAGAAAATGAGCGAATTTGACTGGAAATGGCTGACAAAATGACTCAGACCAAAAATGAGATTGCCCTTGTGGACAACAGGTTCACCCCAGATAGAAGCAAAATTGCCTATTCCTAGAAATTGAGTGAATTTGATAGGAAACGATTGACGGATTCACCTAAAAGATAAATGGAATCACCTATTTCATAAAATGGGCAAAAATGGGGTCACCCAAAAGTGACCCATAGGAAAATTTTCCTCTGACAAAGGAAAATTCACCCCAAAATGACTGTCTTGGACTAGACTAGATGGGGAATAGCTAATTGTGGCAAAGGAAAAAATCACAACAAACAAAATATAGAAGACAAGGCTGACTCAACTGAAAATGAAAGCACTGGTATCGCACAATAAAGACATGCCAAGCAACACAAACCTAAAATTAGTGATATGGGTTTGAAAACTTTATGTAGGCCCACCACCTCGAGCGAACAACCCAAGGTTAATACATTGTGATACCAGGGTGGTTCACTGCATCGCCCTTTCTCGCAAAGGTGGATAACTAGCATTCCAGTGGCACAGGGTCATCAACAAATGCCACAGGCTTACCTTCACACTCTCACTTGAGGACTATTGTAGTCCACCATGAGGTTAGAACCCAAGGGAGTATGTGGTGAGTAACTTTGGGGTACGATGCACATCCCCTACACTTACGCAAACCCGCGACTAAAACAGCGGGTCTATCTGGTCTAAACAGAGGCTGTCTCGCTGATTTCCTGGAGTATACTTTGCGCGGTACATGGGAGAAAATCATGAACACCATCCCGTGGCTAAGTGTGGTCCCGGGAGCTAGCGAGGGTACTAGAAACTTCGGACCAACTCTTCATCGCCCTTGTACGGGCACTTTTCGACACTTTCTGCCAGGGCTAGCATTGATTGGATTGAGGTGCGCTTTGGCTCTACCCCCTTCATACATACCTTTACTGGTAACATGGTTGCGGGATCCATCCAGGGTGATGAAATCCCTAAAGAAGGTTACACTAAGAGAAGATCTACTAGATGTTTATTTGGCTGGTCCCCGGGCTTCGCCGCGATAACGCAAAGGGAAGCTTAGGCGGTACTTAGCGCACCTCTAGGTATCGCCAAATGGACTAGATTAACTATGATTCCTGCATACCCGAGGGATCACCAAGTGGGCGCAATGGGATTAGGACGCCATCAATAGTCACTCTTAAAGACATGACAAACAAAGGGTTTATTGACCCTCTAATTAAGTCTACATGTGCCTAACTAGTACAAAAAACAACAAGCAAACTAAATTAAAAGAGTTGGGACTGATTGTTCTGCAAGAAAATGTTAGTAGTTTTGATCCACTGTCCTTGGAAAAATGAGACAGCTGTGCAAAATGTTAGTTAAAACTAGACACACAAATGAATAGGTTAGTGATTTAGTACCTAAAGCAAAGCCAAACAAAAACTAGAAACTGGAAGTTTAGGTCTCTAGTTTACCTTAGATTCACCTGTTCTTGGAGGCAAGTTCGCCCCTGTACTGAGCATATTCACCTATTTACTAATCAAGTTTGCCTATTTGCACGTAGAGTAGGTTTTGCCTGTTTCATAAATTGAAAGCAAATTTTCTCCTCTGCAAGTGCAAATGTTTTCTGGCTAGGTGGCAAATTCACCCAAACTAGTGAAATGAGCAAATTTGACAAAAGCAAATTCACCTCTGCTAGTAGCAAACTCACCTATACTTTGGAAATGGGTGAATTTTCCAAATGCAAATTTTCCTCTGTTGTGAGCAAGTTTGCCTGTCTCTGCAGATTAACCTATTTTTCAGTGCAAACTTTCCCGTTCAAGGTGGATTCACCCCTGTGTGTAAACCTAAACCTACAAAAATTGAAACAATAGAGAACGTGAAAGAAAATTCCCATGATGTGGGTCCCACTGGGCATGCCATAAATGTGTGTAGTGTTTTTCCTAACCCAAAATAATATAAAACAAATGAAATGTGAGGGAAGAAAAACACAAAACAATACCTCAAGATTGACCTAGTTAAACTTGAACAAAGAAAAGATGAAAACAAATGAGTTACCTTTCCCAAGTTGATTGGTTGGTTGGCCCTGTTGATTTGATCATTTGTGTGCTCCTTTGAATGAAAAATCACATGAAACTAGATGTAAAACAATGGTGAAATGATGGGGATTCTAATGATGCAAGTGGGTATGTGAGTGGATGCACAAAATGGATGCAAAATGAACTCAAAAGTTGCAGCAATGGAGGATGGTGTGAGAGCTTGAAAACTTGATGGATTGATTGCTAGAATGTGTCAATGAATGAATGCTAAAATGAGGGAAAAATCCTCTAATTTTAGAGGAAAGGCCTCTAAGAAAATGGAGGGCTAGGATTTAGCCACCATGGACAAGATGAAGGGCTATGGTGAGTTGAGAACTCGCAACCACTCACATCTTGCCATGTGGCAATGAAGTGTAAAGGGGGAAGGTGATGTGGAGGTACTTGAAAGTACCTTGGGATTGGGACAAGATCTCCTCATAAAGGAGGTCCTTGTCCCCATGTGGGAGATGTGACACATGAGGAATTTAAAATTCCTCAATAATCCACATAGGGAAGAGAAAAGTCTTGGAGTAATAAATATGGATTTTTAATTCACATTGGGAAGAGGTTATCTTGTCTAAATGGAGAAAGCATTAATGATGGTTGACTCAGGGTTATGTCATAAATGGCATGGGGATTAGGTTGACCTAATCATATGATTAAGGTTGTGCAAATAGGTGATTAAGGGGGCTAATGAAGGAGCAAGTTGCAAGTTATGGAGGATGTGACATTAATCCTGATTAAATATGTGCACATCATAATCAAGGATTAATTAAACTAATCTAGATTAAAGGGAGATTATGGAGGATGGGAGAAGGAGAGAGAAAAAAGGGGAATTTAAAATTGATTTAAATTCAAAAGGTAAAGTGACTAAATTAAGTAAATAAAAGTATTTAATTATTTAAATTAAGTACCTTAGGAACATTAGGAAGAAGGGTAAATATTAATTTTAATAAATCATTTAATTAATGTCGATGAGGGATGCAAAATAGACGAATAAAAGGGGATGAATTTGACCATATAGGAGTGGTCAAATTCAGATGTCTACAATATTAGTGTACAAATTAATACAAGAAGTAGAAGAAGACTCACTATTAAATACTCCAAATGGAAGATTATTACAAGATTTATTTGTTATTAAGGCACCTACTTAAAAATAAAAAAAAAATTCATGAAAAGTGTAAGAGGTTGAGTTATCAATCTAAGTTGTATCTAGATTGAGGAAGAAGACCATTTAAATCATATTGAGGAAAAACTTAATGTATATATTTCATAAAAAACATAAAATACAAGTGGGTGAAAAAGTATTTGGAAGGTAAAATAATAAATAGATTATTTCAAAAAAAATCCTAGATAAGATATGCCTTATTTATAGAAAGGAACACCAATGGATATGGTATTAAATCCATCAGGGATATTTTCATGAATGATTGATGCTTGATTGTTTTAGCACAAATACTAATGAACAAACATTATAGACTAACAAACTTTGACAAAAGGTATGGATGAGAATCTTATAGAAATGTAGTGTTTTCTAATCTTTATAAATCTATCGAGCAAATAAATAATCCATTGGTACTAGAATTTAATCATCCTTATAAACCTAGATTAATCGATGGAATAATAGGAAAGGTGATTAAGTAACATGTTACAATAGGAATAACTTATATATCAAAATTGTATCCTCAAGTTTATGAAAAACTTCATGCACATTCTAGTGGACGTGATGTAATGGTTACATAACAAGCTTTAAAAGGAAAATCCAAACAACAAAGGCAATGAATAGGAGAAACAAAATTGTGGGGTTTAGAAGGTTTTTTTTATTTCTTATAGTGTATATGAGATGATTACTTTAAAATCTAACCATATAGATGCTTGTGGAAAATTGTTTGATACATTCTCAAAGGAGAACCAATGTTGAAACCTTGTAATCCTTCAAAATCTTTTTGATTGCTCAATTGATAATTACAATCATTAATTCTAAATTGAATCATGTGATTTTATCTATGATACTTATAGATAGATAAAGAGTGAATTTTCATCAAAGTGAATAAAAAATTCTTTTATAAGTGATCATGATAAACATCAACTTCAAAATGGATTAGTTTCTCCCGAGAAAATTATCGCTTGGTCTGAAAGAATATTACATAATGGAGAATGAGTCGAAGAAGTAATTATATACCATACTCTATTATGTAACTTATGAACCATAAATAAATGGATTTTTTTGTCAAAAAAACTAATAAAAGGGGAATTTGTTCTCATGTGAAATCTCAAATGATCTAGAATGAGAAGTAAAACTACAAATCCATTTTTTGTGCCCAATGTGGAATTGAACTTGTTGATCCTAAAATTCAAAGATATTGAATAGGACACCTTAAATTGGCATGCCTAGTTGTTAATAATTTGTATTTGAAATCTTTCCCAATCATATTATGGATCTATTAGATAAAATTAGATCTAATATATTGTGATGTGTGACTTGATTGCAATCTTTGGTTATATATATCCATAGGAATTGTTATCTTATTCTATCAATTGGAATGCCCTTAACTCTAACATGTTCTTCAAGAAGAGTAATAAATCAAAGCATATTAAAATATGATAAAGAGGAAGAATATAGGGTGCTAAATGGACTTTATAAAAAGATTTGTTTTATTATGAAATAAAATGTTTCATTTTGATCATCCTTGATTTTATTTACCATAGAACAAAAAATAATATATGGTTATAGTATTCTATCCATTGCACATATATAACCGGTGAAGTAAAATGCAAACCAATATGGTCAATTATAGTGAGATATAAATAAGGAAATGACATAAACAAGTAATTCCCTTATGAATTTCACAAATTGTATGTCTTTCATAAAGAAATGAATTGTTCAAAATGGGGGAGGCTTCTCACATATTTCATTTTATAAATAATATGAATTTTAAACTAATTTATATTCATTTGGAACTTGAGAAAAGAGTAACTATTTATTTTTATATAGAGATTTTTTTTTTGCATAATATATATCCAATTTAACAAAGAAAAAAATTCAAAAACTTCAAAGAAAAAAGTATATGTTGGCTAGGTGAATGAGAATATCAAAATATTTTTAGAAAATACAATGTCATAATGAATGCTTCTATGCCTATTACCAATTCTTCATCTTAACTTGAGGCCAATGTTTCAATTATATGGTGGGATTATTAGTTTGTATCTCAATGAAAAAAATATCACACTTATTAGTTGACATAATTTTATTTTCCACTTTATAGAAGATAATAATATATGTCTAATGTCAAGTTTATCAATTGATCAAACGAGATAAATCCAATAAGCTATAGATGCACTTCTTGATAATAATCTTAGAAGACAACCAATGAGAGATTGTCATGCTGGGCTTTATAAATCATTCTCAAATTTCATCCAAGGTAAATAAGGAAGATTTTATGAAAATTCACTAGGAAATCAGGTTGATTATTTAGGTCATTCAATTTTTGAGGTAAGTCCCCTTCTTTCATTATAATAATATGGATTGCCCCAATAAATTGCAGTACAACTTTTTCAAACATTTTTAATTCATGATTTGGTAGAAAGAAAATTTGTTCCCTATATAAGAGCTACCATATAGAATGTACTTATATGGATTATGCAAAGATGACTCGTATTATTAAATTGAGTGCTTACCTTACAAAATTTAGGAATACAAGGGTGTTATCCCTATTTTAAGGGATTTAATGTAGACTTTGATGGAAACCATATGGCTATCCACATACATTTATCTATGGAAGCTCAAGTAGAAGCTCATTTACCTCTGTTTTCTCATCTCAATCTTATATCTCCAACTCTAGAATATCCTATTTACATATTAAATCAAGATATCCTTTCTAGGAATTCATGGATCAACTCTTTAAAAAAATATTTATGAAAATAAGGACCACCCAAATAACTTAGAAAGGAAGATTAGTTTGCCTTTATTTTATATCTATGATGACACACTTAGAGCTTATAATTTTTTTTATGATACCGAGCTATTGTTAATTCAATAAATTAAGAAGTCCCTATCAAAGTTTAATATGAATCTTTAGATACTTTCTACAAAATCCATGAACTTCAAACTTTTTCAATAAGAAAAGGTAAATTAGGGGAATACTTAATAAATTCATTTGAACAACCCTAAAGGCTTGTGGACTTATGATATTCGACATAAAATGTAACAATTTATAATTTAATGTTATGTATTATAATCCTTTTGTTCATGCAAAGATATAGATCAATGAATCCTTCCAACTTAAACCCATTGTTGAATCCTACTCCCTAAAATGGGGATATTCTTATGCTACAACATAATTTTATCAAATTACCTTTTTCACTTTGAAGTGTCCTTTTCAATAAAGGTATGGATATAATTGTTGAATCCTACTCCCTAAAATGGGGATATTCTTATGCTACAACATAATTTTATCAAATTACCTTTTTCACTTTGAAGTGTCCTTTTCAATAAAGGTATGGATATAATTGTTATGAAGCCATTTATTAGTGGATTTATAAATCAATTTGAAGTGATATATATTATATATATTAAATTAATCAAAGACTTAAGGTTTCAAATAAGCTATTGATGTAACTGTCTCATTAGAAATTGATGATGTTTTAAAGCATGGCTTGTCCAAGATGTGCAAAATTTTCTATGACAAAAAGTATCATGATTGTGGGAATGTACATGCAATGGAAAAATTGCATCACTTGATTGAAATATGGTATGATACTACTAAATATTTGAGATGAGAAATGAATCCAAATTTTAGGATGGTTGATCCATCTAATCCAATATATATGTCTTTCTTAGGAGCTTGAGGAAGTGCATCTCAAGTTTACCAATTAGTAGGAATTAAAGATTAATGCTAAGTCCTCAAGGATAAATTGTTGATATCTACCCATTCAAAGGAATTTATGTAAAGGACTTTCTTTAGAAAAATATATTATTCATGCTATAGTGCTTGTAAAGGAGTTGTCAATACAAACGACAAATCTATACCTCACATGTAGATTTGTTAAATTAGTGCAATGTATCATTGTACATATAAATAGATTGTGATATAGTTATTATGGTCTTTTGGTTGTCTTCAAGGTTGAGAAAAAATAAAAAATAAAATTATTCTACAAAATATTAATTAGTCATGTATTAACATACAATGTATATATAAACAAGAGATTATTTTTCCATTCATAATAAAGATATTAGAATTAAAATTACCATTTAGTTATTTAATATCCAAACAAAATCAATATATATGAATCTCTTGAGCTTGCAAAAGTATATCTTGTATTTATAAATTATGTTATGGTCGAAATACTACTCATAGTCACTTAATTGAACTAGTAGTCATCACAAGGGCGGGGACCCTAGCTCGATTGGCTAAAGCGTCTTGTTGTAGGCAAGAGGTCACGAGGTATAGTCTCCCCCCACCCCATGGTAATGATGGCCTTGTCATGCCAACGTCATGGATCACGTGAATTTTTTTTATCAAGCATGTAGTGCAGTTTATAAGGTGGCTACTTGATTCCTACAATCTAAAAAAAAACTAGTAGTCATCACCATTATTGCATAAAAATCAATTGGATAAGATGGAACTCAAGTAGAATTAAGGAATTATCATACAAGTGGGATATTTACATGGTAGAACATGTAATGACGATCATAGTCAAACCTCTTATTCTAGCAAATTATAATATTTTCAACCTAGGTGGTCTCTAATAGCTATATACAATAGGTAAAATATATTATCCTAGTAAACTTGCTACTCCTAATTAACCTACTCAACTATCGTTGAAAATAAATTTCTTGGTACAATTAAAATTTTAAACTATGCAATGGAAATATGCTTATGCTAAAATGAAATTTAAGCTACTTAATTATTAGAAAGAAAAGTATTGAAAGTACATAAATAAAATCATGCTTGACTAAACTATGAATTTAAGAAATATCATGTGTATTCTACTAAAATAAATGTGTACTAATCATCCAAACTTCTTCATTAAACAAAAAGACTATGTGCAAATTCTTTTTATAAAACTTTCCAAAATTTTAATATATTTTATTCTTTTCACATATAAAATATCCAAGAAATCAAATTAACACAAAGGTACTTACATTTATAAACAACTTGTAGGCACACTTACACTATATTTAATCTAACACACATAGAAAAACATAATAGTAAACTTTAAAAAATAAGTTTATCTATTATAAGGACACTCTTTCTCTCTAATGGAGTGGTTAGATCTCTAGAGATTGAAACTCGAACTTACAAAATCAAATGCATAAATTTTAAAAATTATTAGAAGATAAAATTAGATTGTATCCGTTAATTTCTTCTTCAAAACATAAAAAAATATCAACTAATTATATTTTTCATAAACATGATAAAATTGAAAACTAAACTTCTATTGTCTATCTTTTTCTAATAATAAATTGTTTCACCTCAAGTTTATGAAAATGTCTAATTATCAACATTGTCTCAATCATGCATGCCTATCATTTAAGTCTTTAATAGGAGTATTTAAAACAAAATAAATAAAATAGTTTTTAGAGTATGTAATGATCATGAAACAAGGAAAGCATTTTTAAGGAGACTCCTATAGGGAGTCTACTTCTAGAACCACATCATGATGCATTATTGTTCAATCTCCAAGGAAGTGATAAGTTGTTATTTTTTATTCAAGTAGGTAGGAGTGGGTATGCCAAAATAGGAGTATGGTTAGCAGTGAAAAATGCATGCATTCCACACTAAATGTTAGCAATTAGATCCTTATTAACTCAAGATAAAAACCAAAAATGTATACATTGGCATAATAAATATAACCAGAAATTATCTATATAATTGATTATTTTAGCATGGAATAGAGGTTTTTGGTAAGGAACGAAGGAATTTTATCTAGAAATTGATGAGGAAACATTTTGTCTCATCTTGTATGAGTCTCATTCACTACAAAAATTGAACTAAATAAAAAAATTGTATATTCTACAAGTACCTATCATGAGCATCTTCTTATATATGTCATAATAATTTATAGAAAACTATCGATAATCAAGATAAATTTCAAAACATAACCATTCCAAAAAAAAAAGTTTTTTCATTGAGAATAATAATCTCATGGACTTGGATCAAGTTATTGCTAAAGTTTGTGCTAAAAGATCTTCCTTCAAAGGAGATTTATAGAAATGTATATTCTAACTTGAAAGAAGCAATGTATTGGATTACCTATGTCTAATTTTATATTCAAGAAAAATAATTTAAAGGTATTATAAAAAATTATAGATGAATACATTATAGTAATTTTTTCTTTATTTCATAAAGATCTGTTAGAGTAATCATGCATAAGCTAATAATTAATTATTAGGCTAATTTATTCTCATGCACTTAAGCCAAAATTAGGAGTGATTTTATTCTTATATTAGTTGAGATATTATTGGATCATTGTCTCATTACATGAGATGTTTACACTTGACATGATCTAATCTCTTTCTCATTTAGGGTTTTCCTCTTATAAGCACTCAACCCTCTTTGTATTATCTCTAAAGATTCATGGAAGCTTTTCATTATGTAGTTTTTTCTTGTTGAAGAATAACAAATCTTTGATTTTTGCAAATCTCTTGCGTCTAGAAGGTGTCTTTGTTCATTGTTTGATTATGTGACTCATGTTTTTCATAATTCTAACATGTTATAAAAGCATGGATTCAACGAACTGACCCTTCTTGATTTATGAGGATTTTATTCAACTAGGATTATAATTTTAAAATATGGAATCTCCATTTTTTTTGCAATATTTGGAGGTGGGTGATTTTTTGGCGCATTTTGGTGCAGTAAGAACCTCACCATTGCATTCAAGAGGCCGATTCAACAAATTTTGATTATAAATTTGTCTATCTTACTCGTTGAGAGATTTTGAGGCAAAAAAAAAATGTACAAGGGTCGTGCAGTCTGTGTATCACTTATATTGTATGCGTGTTTAAAAAAACCAAAAAAAAGGGCATATTTTTTTATTTTTTATTTTTTAATTTCAAAAATAAAAAAATCAAAAAGATTTTTTAAAATAGGAAAGTTTTTATATTTTTGGGGGGCACTATTAATGGGGTACATGCACGGTACTTACACTTCCAATCCCCTACGGGCCCCACTCAATCACTGGCGGGGTTTTCAATCCCCATGTTAGCGACTTTTAAACCACCATGATAGGTGTTTCCTTGGTTGACTTTCAATGTCTTAGCCTACTGACAAGCCTTTGCCGCTACCTACGTAACTTTTTTGGTGAACTGCACATGCTGGTGACCAAAATATTCTGCTATTTTTAGCACATTCTAGTTTTGTTTATGATGATTCTCTAGAGGAATATATCAACAAAATTTTTCTTGGGGATCAGATTTTTTTCTGGTATCCAAAGAATATTCTCAAAATATTCAACTAACATCAACATGATGTCATGTTGATGTCAACAATACAACGTGCCAAAAAGCCCCCTCCAAGCCCTCTTTGGCCCTAAAGAAGTTGTTTCCTTTCTTTGGAAATAACTTGGGTGTACGATATTGAAATTTGGAAAATGAGATATTATCATAAATTTGGTTTCATGAACTTTCTAGGTGTGTGGGTCTCATCACATTTTTTGTTGCTAGTATATTCTATAACTTGTTGAAGTCAAAGGTGTTGTTTTCACTCCCAAGCTCAAATTTTTTAACTAGTTTCTTCATTTCTCGTGATTCCAATGGCATTGGGATGTAGTCTTTTAGAGTTCTTCACAATCATCCATGCATTTTTTGTATATTGTTCTCTAGATACATTTTATTCAATTTTTGGTGTTTTCACACTCTAGCGAATTACTTGGACATTTTTAGCTTCTAGAAAATTTTGGTTTGCATGAGATGACTTATTTTAGGTTGTTCTACATGTATTTCCAGATTTATGTATTATTTGGGAATTCTAGACATGTTTTGTAAGAATGTTATCTTTTGTAGATGCACAGAGATAAAGTGTCATTCTAGTGTATACTTTTTGGGGATTTTGCATATCCTATTGTGCCTTTTGTACTCACACTATCATATAAAGTTCCATGAGAACTTGTGTAGGCCTTTTTTTTTGCCATCAAAACTTTGTCAAGTGAGTGTCCCTTCCACAAGAACATCAAATCCTAGTGATTATTTCCTCATACATGTGTGTCTTAGTTTGCACACCCCTTTATTTGCAAGCACTCTTTCAAGTGCATGTTCAAATATTCTTTATTCTCCTTCATGCACTTCTTTGTGACACATTGTTTTACTATACATGTCTTGGCTCTCACTTGTCACCATTATGGGGGGTTTCTACTATTGGTGTTAATGCTTCCTTGGTTTCGTGTTGGAGTGAACTATATATCTAGTATTTGTTCCCATATACTAGGTGGATGCAACGACTAGTTACCCATGCATTTTGACTAGATGGAGAATTTACCATATGGACACTCTTGCATTCCTATTTTTGGAGGCGACCTATTTTCAATTGATTGATATTTTAGATTATTGGTTCCTGTGTCATTGGTATCTTCGAATTCTATTTTTTTCCCTTTATTTGTTATTTGATTAAAGTAGTGTTATTGGGGACACTTATGCAAATTCTTGTCTTCTTGATCCTAATAATCATTTGTTTCATAGGAGGTTCTTCTTTTCAACACTATAGAAGCCATTATTTGATAGTCGTATGCAACTTCTTTGTGCCTTAGAAATGTTCTTCATATTGCTATTCTTTTGGGATATTTTTTTGGAGGCCTTTCAATCCTTCATTTCTTTTTTCCCTCTTTTGGGGAGGATTTTTCTCCCACTAGGTTTTTCTCCTTTTCTCCATTTTTGTAAAATGGTACCTCAATAGGCATTGTTTTTCAAGACCCATCATTCAATCTCTTTTTAAGGTTTTTAGCTACTCCCTATGTTCATCTTAAGGGGGTGTTAGAGTAATCATGAATAAGCTAATAATTAATTAATAGACTAATTTATTATCACGCACTTAAGATAAACTTAGGATTGCTTTTATTCTTATATTAGTTGAGCTATTATTGGATTATTATGTATCATTGCATAAGATGTTGACATTTGTCATGATCTAATCCCTTTCTCATTTAGAGTTTTGCTCGTATAAGCACTCAACCCTCTTTGTATTATCTCTAGAGATTCTCTCTAGAGATTCATGAAAGTTTTTCATTTCAAAGCCTTTTCTTGTTGAGGAATAGCATTTTTTTGTTTTTTGTAAATCTCTTGTGTGGAAGATGTCTTTGTTCATTGTTTGATCTTGTGGCTCATGTTTTTTCATAATTACAACATGGTATCAAAGTGTGGATTTAGTGAACCCCTTTTGATTTATGAAGATTTTCTTCAAGCAGGGTTATAAGCTTCAGATTCAGAATCTCTATTGTTTTTTTTGTAATTTTTGGAAGTGGATGATTTTTTGGTACATTTTGGCATGAAAAATACCTCACTGTTGTGTTCAAGAGGCCACTTCAATGATTTTTAACTAAAAATTTTTCTATATTACCCATTGGGAGCTTTTGAGGCAAAAAAATGTATAAGGGTCGTGTGGCCCTTGTACCACCTATACCATACTCTAGTTTCAAAAAAGAGAAAAAAAAGGGCCTCAAATTTTTTAACTTATGATTTTTTAATTTTAGAAGTTTGAAAAATTGACAGGTTTAAATTTTGGGGGCAAATTTTAATGGGCTACCCATAAGGTACCTGCACTTGAAGGCCCTTGCGAGCCCCACTCAATCATTGGCAAGGTTTTCAATCCCCAATGTTGATGGCTTTTACACCAACCCACGGTGGGTGTTTCCTTAATCAACTTTCCATTCCTTAGCATGCCGATAAGCCTTTGTTGCTGCCTACATCACTTTTCCACTGAATTGTGCATGTTGGTGATCAAAATATTATGCTATTTTCAACACATTCTAATTTTTTTTAATCTTAAAGGAATATACTGACATTTTTTGGGGGCATCAAATTTTTTTTCTAGCTGCTCAAGGAATATTCTCAAAATATTTTGTTGATTTCATGATGACCTCAGTGGAACGATGTTAGCAGAGCCCCCTCCAAGCCCTCTTTGGCCCTAAAGGAGCTATTTTTTCTTTTGGCCATAACTTGGGTGTACAATATTGAAATTTGGCAAACAAGATATCATCAGAAAGTTGGTTTCATGAACTTTGAAGTGGTATGGGTATCATCACAATTTTTTGTTGTTGGGACATTCTACAGCCTATTGAAATAAGAGGTGTTGTTTTCTCCCAAGCTTACAAATTTTGATTAGTTTCTTCATTTTTCATGATTCAACTTTTGGTGTTTTCACACTCTAGTGAATTACTTGGATGCTTTTAGCTCCTATATATTTTTTTGGTTTGCATAGGATGACTTGTTTTAGGTTATTTTATATGTATTTCTAGATTTTTATCCTATTTTGGCATTGTAGATATGTTTTGTAAGCACATTCTCTTTTGTAGATGCACTAAAATAAAGTGTCATTCTAGTGTATACTTTTTGGGGATTTTTTACATACTATTGTACCTTTTATACTTGCACTATGATATAAAGTACCATGGGGGTTGTGTACATGCCTTTTATTTTGCCATCACACATTTGTCATGTGAGTTTCCATTCCAAGACAACATTGAATCTTGGTGATTCTTGCCTCATGCATGTGTGACTTAGTTTTCACACCCTTTTATTTTCAATTAATCTTTGTGCATATTCAAACATTCTTGGTTCTCCTTCTTGCACTTCTTTTTGACACATAGTTTTAGTGTACCTTTCTTGGCTCTCCTTTAATGCTTCATTGGTTTCACATTGGAGTGCACTATATATCTAGTATTTGTTCCTATGTACTAGGAAGACATGGTGGTTGGTTACCCATGCATTTTGGTGAGATGAAGCATTTACCATATGGACACTCTTGCATTCCTATTTTTGGAGGCAACCTTCTATTTTCACTTGATCGATTCTTCAAATTATTGGTACCTATGCCATTTTTATCTTTGAGTTCCAAATGTTTTACCTTTTTTTGACATCATATTCAAGTATTATCATTGGGGGAACTCATACATATTCTTATCTTCTTGATCTTGGTCATCATTTGTTTTAGAGTTTAGGTTCTTCATTTCAGCACTATAACAGTCATCATTCTACAACTATCTACAACTTATTCATGCTTTAGAGATGTTCTTCATGTTCTTGTTCTTTTTGAGACATTGTTTTGGAGGCTTTTCAGTCCTTCACATTGTTTTGAAGGACTTTTACTCCTTTTCATTTTTCTCTCTTTTGGAGAGAATTTTTCTCCCACTAGTTTTTCTCCTTTTCTTTGATTGTGGAAGATTAGATTGTTCGTAAATGGGTACTTCATCAGGAATTTTTTCGAGATCCATCATGCATTGTCTTTTAAGGATTTTTAGCTACTCCCTAAGTTCATCTTAAGGGGGTGTTAGAGTAATCATGCATTAGCTAATAATTAATTAATAGTCTAATTTATTTTCATGCACTTAAGCTAAAATTAGAAGTGCTTTTATTCTTATATTAGATGAGCTATTATTAGATCATTATGTCTCATTGTATGAGATGTTAACACTTGTAATGATCTAATACTTTTCTCATTTAGGGTTTTTTTCTTATAATCACTCAACCCTCTTTGTATTATCTCTAGAGATTCTATCTGGAGATTCATGGAAGCTTTTTATTTTGTAGCTTTTTCTTATTGAGGAATAACAATTTTTTTTTTTTTGTAGATCTCTTGCATGGAAGGTGTCTTTGTTCATTAATTGATCTCATGGCTTGTGTTTTTTCACAATTCCAACATGGTATCAGAGTGTGGATTCAATGAATGCCTTCTTGATTTATGAGGATTTTTTTAAACTAGGGCTACAAGCTTCAGATTTGGAATCTCCATTGATTTTTTTGCAATTTTTGGAGGTGGGCATTTTTTGATGCATTTTGACACAAAAAGGACCTCACGGTTACATTCAAGAGGTTGATTCGATGAATTTTGACTATAAATTTGTTTATCTTACCCATTTGGAGCTTTTAAGGAAATTTTTTTGTAAGAGGGCCATGTGGACCCTATATTGCTTGTGGGTTTCAAAAAAAAAAAAAAAAGAGGGGTGCAACATTTTTTTAAAACAATTAGGTTTTAAATTTTTGGGGGAACTTTTAATGGGGTACCTACACTTGTAGGACCCTGCGTGCCCCACTCAATTGTTTGTGGGGTTTTCAATCCCCACGGGAATGAATTTTACACTAGCCCATGACGGGTGTTTCCCCAATTGAATTTTGGTTCCTTAGCTCGTCAACAAACCTTTTTTGCCACCTACATTTCTTTTCCAGTGAATCCTGCATGTTAGTGATTGGAATATTCCACTATTTTTAGCACATTTTAATTTTATTAATGGAAAATTTTAGAGGAATATACCAACAACATTTTTTCTTGGGGATCAAATTTTTTCAGCCACTCAAGGAATATTCTCAAAATATTTTGTTGACATCAAAATGATGTCATGATAACATAAGCAGTATGGCATGCCAGTAGGGCCTCCTCTAAGCTCCCTCTGGCCTTAAATGAACTATTTTTTTCTTTTTCCCATAACTTGGGCATATGATATCCAAATTTGACAAACGAGATATCATTGAAAAGTTGGTTCCA
Organism: Sequoia sempervirens; assembly: GCA_007258455.2. Classification (NCBI taxonomy): domain Eukaryota; kingdom Viridiplantae; phylum Streptophyta; class Pinopsida; order Cupressales; family Cupressaceae; genus Sequoia; species Sequoia sempervirens. Next base: position 281,827 of record VDFB02323821.1, read on the forward strand.
TGAACTTTCTAGTAGTGTGTCATATCACAAGTTTTTGCTGCTAGTATACTCTACAACCTGTTGCAGTCTGAGGTGTTGTTTTTTCTCCCAAGCTCATAAATTTTGACCAATTTCTTCTTTTTTTGTGATTCTAGTGGCATTGGAATAGTCTTTTAGAGATCTTCACACCCATCCATGCACTTTTTCCATATTTTTCTCCAAGTACATTTTATTCAATTTTTGGTGTTTTCACACTTTAGTGAATTACTTAGACATTTTTAGCTTCTAGAAACTTTTGGTTTGCATGGAATGACTTGTTTTAGGATCTACATGTATTTCCAACTTTCTATCCTATTTGGACATTGTAGATATATTTGTAAGGACATTCTCTTTTGTAGATGCATTGAGATAAAGTGTCATTTTGGTGTATGCTTTTTGGGGATTTTTCACATCTTGTTGTGTCTTTTTTACTTACACTATGATATTAAGTGTCATGATGGGTTGTGTAGGCCTTTTGTTTTGTCACCACACCTTTTTAAAGTGAGTGTCCCTTCCACGACAACATTGAATCATGGTAATTATTGTCTTATGTATGGGTGCCTTAGTCTTCATGCCCTTTTATTTTGTAGATACTCTTTTATGCATGTTTAGATGTTCTTGGTTCTCCTTCATGCACTTCTTTGTGACACATAATTTTAGTGTGCCTTTCTTGGATCTCCCTTGTTAGTATTATGGGGGGTTTCTATTGTTGGTGTTAATTCTTCCTTGGTCTTGTGTTGGAGTGAGCTATATATCTAGTATTTGTTCCTATATACTAGGCAAGTGCAGTAATTGATTACTCATGCATTTTGATGAGATGGAGTGTTACCTAATTTAGCTTCCAACTCAATTAGGTAGAACTGTGATTATTTTGCAAAGTAAAGATAAAAGTTACACATTGAATTCTTCTATTTTCCATTCATATGCACAAATAATTATCAAATTGATTGCATTTTATTATGCAAAGGTACACAAGATAAAGATTAGAAAAAATAATTTTGCATAAAAAATGTATTTTATTGATAATTATAAGTGTATAATTTCCCACACAAGCTATGGGATTATCTCATTCAATGCAATACAAAAAGTAGACTATACATTTGAAGAAAAAAAGAGCATATGAAAAAAAAGGCATCCATCATTTCCTGGATGGCGAGGATGGATGTTGATCTGTTGCATCTCCAAATAGCTCTTGAGTCCTCCAGAAGGTTGCTCCATTGCTCCAAAATACCTGCAAGAGTTGAGAAAATTTTGTGTTAGAGCTTAGGATACGCTTTCTCATCATATACAATTCAATTTCAACAAACATATAGTGTACTATATATATGACATTGAAACAAATTTGTAGCATCTCAAATATCAAAAGAGTAGAAGAGTATCATCAAATCATGAAGCATCATTGAAAGTTTTTGGCTTCATTATTTTTATATAACATGTTTGTTCGTTGTGCAGGTATAGGTGAAATTCTCATTGCTGGAGTACCTTCATTTGATATTATAGCATGTGGAGTGAAATGGGCTCCCACAAGGGTTGAGCCCAACATGTTTCCCTCTTGTGTTTTAAGAGGGGTAAGAATGTAAATTCATCTCATTTTTCATCAGTTGAACAAGTACACATCACTCATGATAGTGAGCTAATAGGTCATTTTCATAAATGGCATATATTTTCTCAATTGATTCATCATGAGAAGAAGGTAGTGATCTTATGCATTGAAATAGTTACAAGAGCTATTCATGGGGGCAGTCATAATATGGTCTAACAGTGCCAATCAATGAAATGGTCATCATTTCCCTCAAGGACAACAAAATGTATATACAAATGTTTTCTTTATCATGAATTATTTTAAAACAAATCATGTCATGAAGGAACATATGGAAGCTTTCAAGTGTTTCTTTTTAGTCTTCATAATAATCATCATAGCATTAACATAAGGTTATGAAGCTATTCAAGGAAATAGACCAGACCATTATACTTTGTGAAGACTATTCAGGGATCATTGATGCCAAGACATGTAGGGAGATATAGTCATCTCATGAATGCACAAAGATTAAAAGGCAGATCAAGAGTAAGTTGCAAGGGTCATTTAAAAGCGGTAGTAAAACAGTTACCATCAAAATATGATGATACATCTAAATTCATTGCAGAAGTTTGAAAAATTCACTTAAGGAAGCATAGTAAAACCTTTATACAAAGTGAAAAAGATGGGAATATTTAGTCATCATATTTGTGATCAAATTCAGAGTTGGTTTGGATTAATCTACCATGACAGAGTTTGGAGGGGTGGCAATGCAAAGAGGTTTTATAAAAGAAAAATATAAAGAGCTTTGAGGACTCCTAAACTATAAACAAATAAAGTAGTTTAAAATATGAAGCCTTAGTGTTAGTCAAGGAAAACCAAGAGTATAAGATAGTCCTAAGATAGCTAATAGTCCTATGCAAAGCAAGGGTTTCAAGTACATAAGGGTAGTATTCATGAAGGAATGGAAAATATGTACATAGATTCTTTGAATTATACTCGTACTATGCAATGACATTGGATCATTTAGCCAAACCATTTTTCTTCACAGAGCAACAGGAAAGAGAAAGAAAATATAATTGAATGTGTAAACCAAGGAAAAGAAAGAAATGGGTTGCATTTTTTGTAGTGAATGACAATCAAGGTTATGAAGAGATAATGATTTAAAAGTGACAATGATTGAGTAACAACTTCCTTGGGAAGCATTAGCGAATGATGGGGAATCAAAGACATTTTTCAAAAGGTATGAATATGATGGGTGGCATTTCCTCAGGCTCCAAGAGTTTCTTAAGTGTATCCTTATGCTTTTGAGTACAACATTACATATTTATCATAAATGCCTTCAACGGTTTGTTTACTTCATGAAATGAAGATGATGCTAGAAGAGTTATTTAGGGATTAATAGATCCACAACAAAGATCACATAGTTTGAGCTGTGTGCTCAAAATTATGTGCTTATAAGTGAAATAAATCCTAAATTGATATGAGAATGGATGTATACCTATAGAATATGTAAGACCAAGCCTCGGCTAGAGTCAAACACTTTAAGATTTCAATAAAATTGCAAGAGAAGAGGATTAGAGTTTTAAAGCTCAGATACTTGCTTGCAAAATGAAAATACAGAAGGAATAAAGCCTACAAGTTTCAAAAATAAAATACAAGAAACAAAAGCTTCATGTTTTCTTTCATAGAAAAGGAATTGAGCATATGGAGTACACAAAGATTTTGAAGGAATATTCATTATTTTTACACAATAGAGCTTGAGATGAGAATTTTATTGACAAATAATGAAAGAAAATGGTGCAAGTTCTACAAGAAATGGCTTACCAGAGCTTGACCTATTTGATTTTGCAAGAGTTTTGCATATAAAGCTTCAGTGAAACCATGACGATGCCCAACAAGCAAAAACAAAATGCAAAGTGAATAAGAAATGAAACGAAGTGAGTGCTTATCTGTGGGTTTGTATTAGGGTTTCTTTACCCTAATTTTAGCCAACTATCAATTGGGCATTTTTTCTTTTATTTCAAAACATTTTCTTCATAACTAATATGGGCCTTATGCAAATGTAAGTGCTTTATGCATTCCTTGCATACGTTTCAAAGTCTAAATAAAGTGTCATTTTACATATGTTGACCAAGTCATGCCTTTATTTTTGCATAGGTTGAAACCAATTTGATAATGTAAAACAATATTAAAATTTGATGTAATTATAAATCACTTTAATATTTGTTGCATAATTGCAAGATAGGAGGTGTTTCTTTCATGTTTGAGTCAAAGGGGTGTAATTAGGCTTTATGGCTTGGTGCCAAGCATATAGGGGAGGTTGAAGGAGGTTGGAAAAAATGTGGAGGAAATATGGGAGGGGTTTTCACTAAGTTTAAAAGCACTTGGAAAGCATCTAGGAGTTGTTTTGGATGCTTTTATGGTGGGAAGGGTCAAGGCTTGACCTTTTTCCTCATTTTGGAGCATTTTGGAGGGAATTTGAGAGCTAGATTTTAGGATTTTCTATTGTATATGAGCAAGGAAGCTTCTAGTTTCCTATTTTGGTGGAATCCATTTGGAAAAGCTTATAGTAACTTCAAATTTCATTCTTTGAAGTTAGTTCTTTCTATGCTCTTGGTTCTACTTTGTGACTTTTGAAGTCCTTGGGATAGAAAGACTGCATACTTTGTAACTCTTTTGGGCATGTATACCAGTGGAAATGTTGGATATCAATGAATTTGATTTATTTTACCTTCTCATTTTTTTGTTCTATTGTGTTCATTTTATTTGATTGATGCAACTACTTGTGGAATTACTACTTATTTACTTATGATTTTGTCTCATTTTTAGCACCTTTTGTAGAAGAATATGTATGTTTCCAGTTAGAGGTTGTGTAGAAATGCAAATGGTTCTAGTTGTGGAAAATATCTTTCCTTCTAAGAGTTAAGCATTAAAGCCTTCTTATGAAATATTTATGCAAAAACATATATATTTATGCAAAAACATATAAGTTCCAATTTTTAGTTTATGTTATTCCTTTTACCCTTTCCTCTGTAAGTCAATAGAGTAGTTTAGATGAGTACCTTAGGAGCCAACCTTCTCTGGAGGTCCATTCCAAGTTTAGGTAACCCACAACCTAGGAATGTTCCAATGTTTCTCTAAAGTGCTAGTTTTAGCAACTTAGCAAGGGTACAATTTTGGAGATAACATGAGCATTTACCATATGGACACTCTTGCATTCTTTTTTTTGGAGGAAAGCTTCTATTTTCACTTGATCGATTCTTCAAACTATTGACCTACCTATACTAGAATCTGTATCTTCTAATTCCAAATGTTTTTCATTTATTTTCCATCTGATTAAAGATTAGTGTTACTGGGGGCATTCATGCAAATTCTTGTCTTGTTGATCCTAATCATCATTTGTTTCAGAGGAGGTTCTTCATTTCAACATTATAGTAGTCATCATCTGATAGTTTTCTACAACTTCTTTAGGCTATAGAGATGTTCTTCATGTTCTTATTATTTTTGGGACATTGTTTTGGAGGCTTTTCAATCCTTCATATTGTTTTGAAGGCTTTTTTATCCTTATTTCATTTTTCTCTTTTGGAGAGTAGTTTTCTCCTGCTCGGTTTTCTCCTTTTCTTTGGGATTACATTGTTTGTAAATTGGTACCTCATCAAGCCTTTTTTGTTGAGACTCATCATGCATTCTCTTTTTAGTTTCTTTAGCTACTTCGTAAGTTTATCTTAACGGGGGGTGCTAGAGTAATCATGCATTAACTAATAATTGATTAATATTTAATTAATTTATTGGGCTAATTTATTCTCGTGCACTTAATCTACACTTAGGAGTGCATTTATTCTTATATTATTTTAGTTATTATTAGATCATTTTGTCTCATTGTATGAGATGTTGACACTTGTCATGATCTAATCCATTTCTTATTTAGGGTTTTTCTCTTATAAGCACTCAACCCTCTTTGTGTCATCTCTAGAGATTGTCTTTGGAGATTCATGAAATCTTTTCATTTTGTAGCCTTTTCTTGTTGAGGAATTTTTTATTTTATTTTTTTAGATCTCTTGCATGGAAGGTGTCTTTGTTCATTGTTAGATCATGCGGCTCATATTTTTTCACAATTCCAACGAGATCGAAATCAAGTGGATATTCCATAATTTTTTCCTACCACATAAATCACTTTCAAATTATTCTTTGGATCAAGTGAAACACAAATTTCTTGACTTTTTTTTAAACAATAATAAAAAAAATTAGTTATTTTGAGATTGATTGAACAAAGTCTAACAAACATGAAGATTATTTATCCATTTTTTAAGATACCATTATGAGGGTTAAAAAGAAAGAAACTCATTGTATCATTATGGTGTGATAAAGAATGGAGAAAGTGAAAAATCCTTAATCCTAATTTAATTCTTAAAATTGTCATAGAAAGTGTATTCTACATAAAATTGCATTTTTCTCTTTTGAATTACCCTCAAATCAATATTTCAATAATGATAAAATATGGGAATATTTCAAAGGTTATTCAATTGAAATGAATGGAATTCTATTGAAAATAAATTAGATAGAGGACTCATACCAAAAATATAAGAGGCTTATGCTTCTCTTAGTTGAGTAATAATAAATAAGATCATTATCAATATGATTCAAATTTGCTTGCTACTATGCTTAATATGATAAAATAGAAAAATACATCTAGTTCTTAGTTTTATTTCATAATGCATTAAAAAACACATTTTTTTGTTCAATGATAAAATTAAATTAGTAGGAGGACTATTTTTCATTACTTAATGAGAATAAAGATGAATTTCTTTTGTCTCTTTCTCCTTTTGATTTTTGGAAACTTGTATTCAATGATTAAAAATGTTTGAATTTGGTCAAAAAACTGGATGCAAATAGAGAAATCATTGAATTATGAAATATTTTAAATCATTTACATAGTATTATTAATTGTTTCCCATATTCTCATTTCACAACTTATAAAAAAATTGGGGATTAAGGTGTCTCAACCTTAGAGTCCTAATATTGATTTAATTAATGTATTATTGTATTTATTTGTATTATTTAATTGTCTATTCTGTCATGTCATAAATGTTGGAAATAGGATGACATTTAATTGCAAATCCTAAACATTAATTATTTCATGTATCTCCTAGATTCTTGGAATGTGTTCAACACTAAGATTAGGATGAGATTAATTATTTGGATGAAATAAATCATGAAATTGACATTTCTAGTTATTCCTAAATAATAGGAGCATGTGGGTGCACACATGGTAACATGAAACTCACCTTGTGTTCAGTTAACTATACAGAGTAACAGTTAACACTTCTGATTGCATGTAAAGATCCTAGGAGTTAGGAATTGATGTTTGCATGTTTGAAGTTCAGTTCAATTTAGTTCATATTAGTTTAGTTCAATTAAGTTTAGTTTAGAATCAATTTAGTTCAGTTCAGTTCAATTCAATTCAGTTCAGTTCAGTTCAGTTCAGTTCAGTTCAGTTTAGTTCAGTTAAGGTTCAATTATCTTTAGTTGCATGTAAGTGCATGTTGCATGCATGTTGGTTATTTTGAGTTGCATGTAGTTAGCTTTAGTTAAATTGGAATGCATGGCTAATAACTTGAGTTGTATGACAGATAACAGGGACTACCTCGAGTTAACAGGGGATGACCATTCTTGCATGAATAGTGTTGAGTAAATGTTTCAGTTAACTATAAAGCACTTGGAGCCAACTTGGGCATCCAAAATGCTTTATTGGATTACCTCTCGTGCATGATAAGATATTTCTGAAGGCTTAGTTAAGTAGGATTACTTAAGGGCGCCAACTTTGAGGAAGAGCTTTGGAATCATCACCAAAGTGAAGGATGAGTTGTAGCTTTAGTTTGGGACGCCCAAATGGGTAAAGCACATGTTCTAAGCTTTTGTCTTCACGGTAGAACTCAACTTGAAGCAATATGGTGTACCTTTTCAAGGGCTTGAGCTTGTGTGCATTGTAATTATCACCATATGGAGATTACAAGGTTGCATATTGTCTCTATATCTCATTCAAGTTGAAGAGAGTTTTCATAATTGTTATTGCAAGTGTGAAGAAGATTGGTAAAGATAGAAGAAGCATCCTCAAGCAAGAATTGGAGCTATTTTAATTCAAAGATTGAATAATATAATAATCCTTGGTGAAGTTTTTTCTCGAAAGGGTTTCTCCATAGTATATCTTGTGTGATCTTTCTAATATCATGTCTAGTTCTTCTATCAACTTATCTCTACATTCTACAATAGTAAAATGGATTAATCAAGAGAATCACCCACAAACAATATATGTAACAAAGAAAGAGCTTACTTAGATAAGAAATAGTAAAGTTTTACAGAGTATTAACCTAAGAAAACACCTCATTTTTCAACATTGGTGGACAATAAAAATTGTCCTAGGCTTACAATTTCCAAATTCTCTATTATTTCCCCTTTTGTCTTTGCTAATTAAATAATTTTTAATTATTTAATTATTTTCTAAAGTCATATGTCTTCTATTAATTAAATAATTTTAATTATTTAATTAATTCATTCCTATCTTTATTTCTTGCTTGATTAATTAAATAAATTTTATTTATTTAATTACATCACTAATTATGTTCTTTCTAGAATTAAATAAATTCTTATTTATTTAATTTTTATCCACCTTCCACTATAATTAAATAATTATTTTGATTATTTAATTATTCATTGGCCTCTTCTCTAATAAATTAAATAAATTTAATTTATTTAATTTGGTCCACTCTCTTGAATTTTGAATTAAATCATTATTTAATTCAAAATGATTCCTTTGTCACATTCCTATATAATTAAATAATATCTTTAATTATTTAATTATTCATTGTCACCTAAATTAAATAATTTTTATTATTTAATTTGGTCCACTTGAATTTTGAATTAAATTATTATTTAATTCAAAATGATTGATTTTGTCACATTCCTCTATAATTAAATAATTATCTAATTATTCATTGTACCTAAATTAAATAATTTTTATTATTTAATTTCTCCTATCACCTCTTTGTCTATGCCAATCTTATCTTCCACATCAAATCTTATCTCTTGACATCTCATTCAATTTCATCCCTTGATTGAATTATCTCATAATTCAATCTCAACCCTTCATTTCTTGTCATTGCCCTAATTTTGACCTAACCCTATTCCATACTACAACATTCAATTTTGGCCATTGATTAAGACATCTTATTGACATTCAATCTCATCCGTCTGTTCAAAATGGCATTTTCTATAAAATTCCATTTTCCTCTCATTTTTAGACATAAGGAGGCATTGGATTTCAAACATTAAACTTTGCAACATTTTTCATCTTACTTCATTTAGTCTTGGCATATTTAGGCATAGGCATTTCACTCATATTTTCATAGGCATTAGGCATTTAGACTTTATTCAAATCCTTCGAAGCTTGGTGTAGGACATAACCATCTATTTACAGATTGCTCGCATGATGAATCTGAGGGCAACACATCAACTAGCAAGTTAGAAGGTGTTACAAAAGTGAATCATGGAGGTCTCGGTAGTTTTATGGTATAATCATTCTTTTGTTTACTTCCATTGTATTTTGTAATTGCTTTGGGTTTATTGTCTCCATTGATCTAATATAATTCTAAAATAACCCTTAGTTACATTGGTGAACCTGACATATTTTAGCACATTTTGAGAAATCTTGGAGTTGGATTCTTTTGTTGCAGGTTTTGTTTGATTTTTGTTGCAGGTTTGACATCATTGTGGATAAAGCCCTAGTTTCTAAAGAGTTGACCATAACTTTCAAACAACTATGTATTTTTTCACAAAATATTTTTTGTAGATTAGAGACAACGTCTAGAGCTTCCATTCCAAAAATCAAATTTTTTGGAGCTCGTTTGATTTTTTTATAATTTTTTTCTATTTTTCATGAAAAATTAATTTTGAGAGAAAATTATCAATTTTTTTAGATAGGTTTACATTTCTGGAAATCTCTCTAAATTTTAATATGTTTCTATTCTTTATCTTTCAAATTTGGATGCACAATTATTAGTCAAACAACAGATATTTTAAAATTAGGGTTTCACACATATTTACCTATATCTCACAAACAGTTGCAGATCTGATCACATTTTTTTTTTTTCAAATTTGGAATGACGGAATACAACTTCAGTAAAAAAATCAGAATTTTTGGAGCTGTTTTGTATTTTTTATAATTTTTTTATGATTTTTCATAAAAAAATTAATTTCAGGTGCAAAACAGCAATTTTTTTTATTTATTTACATTTTTGGAAACCTCTTGAGATTTTAGACATGTTTTATTCTCTATATTTTCCATTTTATTGTCAAAAAAGTTTTTGAAAATCAGATTTGTTGTGACTAGCTAACCCTCTAATAGTAGTGATCCATTATCTTGTTAGGGTTTGTTGTTGGTTTTGTGCATGTGCAGAAAATAAACACTTCAAAGGAAACATTGGATCAAGTGGAAAAAAATGGCACATCTAACTATTTTTTCAAATCGATAGTCAAAGACATATATTCAAACTACTGACATGTGGTTTTGCAGCGACGTTTGTTGAAGATTTATCTCTCAAACCACTTGTTTGCATTTTTTTAATTTAGGAACATTTCCTTTGGTGCTCTAAAATGAATTTTGTTTGCAAGTTTTTTATTGTGTTTGCAAAATGGTAGGTGAGTATGCTCTCACCTTGTGAAAACTCAATGATTAGAAAACTAGACCCATTTTTATGTGTTATTACCCTCATGATTTGGTATATCGAAGTATCCTCTCCCCTTGCGCATTCGTGCGATCCCAGGTGTAAGAGAAATGATTGCTAACTCTAGAAATTGGGCCTACCTGAGGATTTCATCACCCCAACGTGACTCAAACCGGCAACCGAGCTAAAGCCAAGCTACCCCCGACCGGTATATAAATATAAATCTTAAGGGAAAACCTAAGATTGCGAGTGCGGATGTGTCATACGGATAGAGTTGTACTCCCTTAAACCCTATTGAGCTTAACCTCTTTAGGCTGGAGTGCCACCTTATTGGTGATTAATCTCTTGCCCCATGTATGGCCACTCGAACGGGCGTCCCAAACTAAAAACTTTTGTGGAGTAAGCCAAAAACCTTCTATTTGCTAGCACAACATCAGTCAGTGTGAAGACATCCACACTTTCACAGTTTGTAGTAGAGGCGATCAACTTTCCATGGGAGTTTCATGGGGGTTGGAAGCTTAGTTGGCCTGAGAAGAGAGTACACTGTAAGGGGGAGGCCATGTAGCCAAGCTTCTGAATTCACACACTACAAATATGCAGTTGGGGAAACCCACGTGGAATCTAGAGAATATTGTCTTGGCCTAACTTAGGATTGTACTTGTCTGATGTGTGCTTGCTTACATTCAAAACATTGTCCTTGTCAAGTGTTTTCTAGATTTTCAAACAATATACACAACATTCACAAATCTGGACACAAACAATTGACCTTAGACAACTCAGACTTTTCAGCAAAACATCAAAAAACAATCTCAGTCCTCATTTTGAACTTAGAATTTGCATTGTTCATCTTTGTCATCATTTTGAATCTAGACTTGGCATTTATAACATTAAGTCCTTAGTCAAACATCATCATCTTAGTCCTCATATTTGCTTTGACAACCTCGTCATCAATCATTTCCTTAGGAAAACATCATCATCATCTTGCATTGTCATCCTTTATTCCAAAAATACAAAAAAAATTAGTGACATAACTTGTCATCTTAGTCTTCATTGTCCTTTGGCATTAGTCATTTTCTTTAGACAACATTGTTATATTGCATCCCTTATTGTCAAAAATCCAAAAGCATAGTCTTGTATTGTCATCCTTTATCCAAAAAATACAAAAAACATAGGCTAGTGTCATCCTTGCATTTACTTGTCATTCTCATCATCCTCATTTGAGAAAATCCCTTTTACAGTTCAGACTAGGCTTCAAAGACATCAACAACAAATGGAAAACTTTGGACAAGATTTCAATCCCAACATCGATAATAACACTTATGATACAAACCAACATTGGACTTTTTCTGACCCATTTCACAACATGAACATGCAATCTTCCATGAACATTCCATCTTCATCACAAAACCCTTCTGAAACATTCATACAAAGAGACCAAAATGGAGGAGTATATGTAGAAGACTTAGAAGTTGCAGTGCAAAATCTTGATATAGTCTCCTTTGTAGAAAACTCAATCTTACGCGACCCTTAAAGGTATCTAGCCATGCTTTTGGACCAAGGGGCTAAGTTACCACAAGACTTTGACATAAATACTTTGCCACCTCCATTCGTCTACCCTCACTACCAAAAGTCACTTAACGCCATCCATGACATTAGTCCACAACAAACATCCATTAATCAGCCTTATCCTAACTTTGACAAGGGAAGTCAATTGTTCGCTAGTCCATTCCATGTCTCCACATCATATGCTAGTCCTTCACCTATTAATCCTGTCCAAATCTACATCCCTTATCAACCATCTTCCAGCTCATGTCAAGTCCCCACATCATACCATACCGATTCGATCCAAGTCTCCATGTCCTATTTCAATCAACCTTACACCAATCTAGTCCAAGACTCCATGACATATCCAATCCAAGTCCCCATGTCCTATCCTAGTCCTTCATATACTAGTCTAGTCCAAGTCCCCATGTCCTATCCTAGTCCTTCATATACTAGCCCATTCCAAGTTCCCACATCCTATCCTAGTCCTTCATTCATTAATCCTTTTCAAGTCACCCCCTCGCAAGCCACATCTAGTCATGAAAATTCTATCATAGTCCAAAGTCAAATCCCATTTAATAGACTTGAGGATAAATGTCAAAATGAAAGTCCAAAGCATGACCTTATAACGTCACTCTCATGTCAAGAACAAGGTAGTCCATCCCATGACCCTATCTTTCATTCCATCCAAGAAGTTCTTCAAGACAATCATGACATCCAAAATACCCCAACCCTTGACAAAGACTTCAATCTTAATTACATCACCCATGACAACCCCATCTTTGACCAAGACCCTACCATTGTCCAAGAAGTCCAAATCCATGAAAACCTCATTTTTGACCAAGACCCTACCATTGACCAAGAAATCCAAAATGATCCACTCCTTGACCTTTATTCCATTCATGATCAAACACTTGGCGACTCTATTCAAGCCTCGACTATTGACACTTCCCACGATGAGACACTTGCCTCCATGGGACACACAGATGATATTCCTCCAGAACAAGAATCTCCCACCAGGGACATGCTTGCATATGATCAAGTTATAGCTAAAATCATTGGACTCTATGACACTAAACATAACGATGGCTTTGACGTTGCCTTGGAAGCACCAACAGAATCATTTGAACCTGACATGTCACACGATCAGACCAAAGATATCAGTTAGGAATATGTCCAACATGACAATGAAGCTAAGACACTTTATCAACTAGGGTCATCTATCTTTGTTAGAGTAGGCTTTCTTGCAGATGAAAATATTACAAGTGATAGTATCCACATACCTAATGATGGGTTAGCATCTTGCTTTCAAAACAACAAATACCCCATTGCAAATAGAATCTTTCAAAGCATGCAATATCAAGGCAAAGGACTAGGCATACACGAGCAAGGCATTCTAAAACCAATATAGCTTTAGGAAAATTACAGACATCAAGGTCTTGGCTATTCCTTAGTTAGTAAATCAAACGATGTCAGTGGTACCTCCTCGATACTAGGGGTAACTTTGTCAAATACAAATGTCAAAATGGAGTCCATGAGAAATCCTTGTCATAAGATTGCTGCCAACACCCCCTCCACCCACACCATGAACCGTCATTCCATCATAGATAAACCTTCCCTTTGGAATCAGCAAAAACAAAAGTCTTACAAGTCAAAAGATCAAAATCAAATGTCAAAGGCCATCAAATCAAACAAAAAGACAAGTGGACAAATGAAATTAAAATGGATCCCAAAGAAAAGTGGATCAAGCAAAGAAAATATGTCAAAAGGAAAAGTTCATTACAATGTGGAGCCACAAGAAAAGAGGGCTCCCACATATAACAAATGTCCACCTCCTTCAAAATGGTCATCAATCAAGGCATATAAAAGTGTTGGTTCCAAACACCATCCCTCCAAAATCCGTCATACACCATATGAAGTTTGGAAAATAAAAAGTGATTCATCCAAAAATCCAAACAACTTTTCCACATCTACCATCATCTGTCGTAATCCTACATCTCACCTAAAGTCCAAAAATCCCATGTCACACATTCGTCACATCTTGGCAGCAACTCTTTACCACAAGGACTCTCATGGCACTTTATTGCGATGTGCATATTCTGATAAGGCCAACTCTAGTATTAGAAAGGATTGCAATGACATCAATCAGTTGTACACAAGTGCTATGATCCTGACAAGACAACTCCTTCAACAAGGTCATTATTGGCATATCATGGCACCAGTCTCTACATCGACACCATTAGTGGATTCAGAACAGTCAGTGGTCATCTAAAGCATCCAGGGTATCCACAAAATTAGAAATACAAAAAAATTGAAAAAAAAAAATTGTCACCCTGATGAAAACCTGGAAAATAGGCATTTGGTGACACCAAAAAAATTAAAAAGTCAAGAAAATAGTAAAGAGAAAAATTTCATCCAATGGTGAAAACCTGGCAAATAGGTGCCTTGGATAAGTACGATGATGAAAACCTGGCAAACAGGCATCATGTGTACAATAAATTGTCTATGTGGACTCTTACACTTGGGGGCAAGTCATCTCTTTTTCCATGCCTTCCTCATGACATCGACGTCCATCTAAGCCATATCATTTCCACGCATTTTTCCCACTTACCTCGGTCTTGACATAAAACTAGCACACATAAATCATGCTTTGGAAAAACTCTTGACATGTCTATCCTTCGGTCATACACGATTCATGAAACATCATGTCATTCATTGTCATAGTCTTATTGTCCTTATACGACATAGTCCTTGAAAATCATATGACAATTCCATTAGTCTCATGTCTCTCGTCTTTTACCAAGGCCACCTCTCATCCTTTCATGCCTGTCACCTATCTTGGCTTTCCCTTGTCAAATGGTCTAAGGATAATCATCATCCCATCTAATCCTAACCAAGTCATTCCAAATGCAATGAGTCTAATCCATACAAGCACATTATCCAAAACATTACTTGACTGCATTCTCGGTCTAGCTGTAGACCTCCATGCTTTCATCACATTATCATCATCATCCTCATGTTGTTTCAGGATGCGTCCTTCCCACGTCAAACAACGTTGTCATCACTTGTCAATTGGTATTCAGCTTGACTAGGGGCACAATCATATTTGTCCTTGGATTCTCATGTGTAGGCATCAGTCATATGCACTTGTCACGATCCTCTTAAACGTCAAAATCCAAAAAAATCATAAAACGAAAAAAAGACCAAAAAAATCATAAAACATCCTAAAGAAAAACACAAAAATATCCAAATCAATGTCAAAATCCTAAAAATGGAGTCAAAGTCAGTCATGTTAGTCAGTCCATGTCATTGTTGAACTATGTTGTCTCTGCACATTTGCTACATAGGCAAGGCCATCAATCGATGAGTCCCCGAGACATTAGGTCAATCCTTTTAGGTTGGTCCAAATAAAATCATGGCATTTGTCACAATCGTCACATCAGTCAAATAAGTCAGACAGTCAAACTCAGACATAAGACAGTCATTTGAAATGTCACCATCAAAATGGGTCAAAATAGACAACATAGTCCAATCAATCATATAGTCAACATTAGTCAACTTGCCAAAACATATTAGTCAAAACAATGTCAATCTTGTCACTCTTTGGTCCTCTTCAAGATGTGTCCTTGGAGTTAGACCTCATCAAAATTTCCTTTTCCTTTTTCAAGATGTGTCCTTCCTAACAATAGGCCTCGTCAAACTATCAGCACCGTCAAATTGGAAAAACTCTTAAACTACCAAAACTATCAAACCAACAAGAAATCAATCTTTGACAAACAAACATTGGCAAACAAAATTAAAAGGTTGTTAATCTTTCTGGTTTATCTTGTCTTATATTTTGACTATTTTGTCTATTTTAGTCTTATCTTTTTACTGTCTTTTCTTTGTGGTCATGTTGCTAGCTACCTCAAGGATGTCCCATGAAGGATTTAGAGGTACGATAATGTCTCCTGACCTATTTTATTTTCTTTGACTATTGTATATGGATTGTCTTGACAAAAAGACTGGGGCAACTTCACCCTTAGTATGAGTTAGGACATTCCTTGTCTGTGACTATCTATTTTTTAGATGGATGACCTTGCACACCTTGGTCTATGTTTTTTAGATGGACGACCTTGCACACCTTGGTCTATGTCATATCATGGTGTTTGTTGTCCATTTGTGTCATTTTTACCGCCCAATGATGATTAAGAGCAATAAATATTAAAGTCCTACTGCAATTTTTGAAGGATTCTTTCATCTAGTCTGCATCTTCATCATCCATATCATTTGCACTAACATTCCTTTGTCTCTTCATATTCTAGTCCTTTTTTCCATTTCGAGAGCACACCCATGTTCTTGGAACCCATCTATCCTCTCGAGGGGCATACCGCTACCCTCCTCGATGTTCTTCCTCACCTTATTTTGCATTGGGGCATATTTTTGGACTTATTTTCTTTGTCACAATGCGACATGCTACATTATGACAAAGAGGGGCAAAATGTAGACACTAAAAATTGTCCTAGGCTTACAATTTCTAAATTCTCTATTATTTCCCTTTTTGTCTTTGCTAATTAAATAATTTTTAATTATTTAATTATTTTCTAAAGTCATATGTCTTCTATTAATTAAATAATTTTAATTATTTAATTAATTCATTCCTATCTTTATTTCTTGCTTGATTAATTAAATAAATTTTATTTATTTAATTACGTCACTAATTAAGTCCTCTTCTTTCTAAAATTAAATAAATTCTTATTTATTTAATTTTTATCCACCTTCCACTATAATTAAATAATTATTTTAATTATTTAATTATTCGTGGCCTCTTCTCTAATAATTTTAATTTATTTAATTTGGTCCACTCTCTTGAATTTTGAATTAAATCATTATTTAATTCAAAATGATTCCTTTTGTCACATTCCTCTATAATCAAATAATTATTTAATTATTCATTGGCCACCTAAATTAAATAATTTTTATTATTTAATTTCTCCTATCACCTCTTTGTCTATGCCAATCTTATCTTCCACATCAAATCTTATCTCTTGACATCTTATTCAATTTCATCCCTTGATTGAATTATCTCATAATTCAATCTCAACCCTTCATTTCTTGTCATTGCCCTAATTTTGACCTAACCCTATTCCATACTACAACATTCAATTTTGGCCATTGATTAAGACATCTTATTGACATTCAATCTCATCCATCCGTTCAAAATGGCATTTTCTATAAAGTGCCATTTTCCTCTCATTTTTAGACATAAGGAGGCATTGGATTTCAGACATTAAACTTTGCAGCATTTGTCATCTTACTTCATTTAGTCTTGGCATATTTAGGCATAGGCATTTCACTCATATTGTCATAGGCATTAGGCATTTAGACTTTATTCAAATCCTTCGAAGCTTGGTGTAGGACATAGACATCATTTAGACTTTATTTACAGATTGCTCGCATGATGAATCTGAGGGCAACACATCAACTAGCAAGTTAGAAGGTGTTACAAAAGTGAATCATGGAGGTCTCGGTAGTTTTATGGTATAATAGTTCTTTTGTTTACTTCCATTGTATTTTGTAATTGCTTTGGGTTTATTGTCTCCATTGATCTAATCTAATTCTAAAATAACCCTTAGTTACATTTGGTATCTGAGCTAAGATTGGGTAGATTATTGGGACACCTTTCTCTTAAAAGATTGGAGGTTTTTTGGCTTAGTGGGAGCTTTTATTATTTTTGTTATTTGCTGATTTTGGAATTAAGTTTTGTTACAATGAATTCAAGGTTAGAGATTGAAAGGTTCAATGGTTCTAACTATGAAATGTGGAAATTAAAAATGGAAGATCTTCTTGAAGAAATATATCAGTGGTTAGCGGTTAATAATGAGACAAAGACACCTACAACTATTTTAGATGAAGATTGGGCTAAGTTAGATAAGAAGGCAAGAGGAACAATAAGGCTATGTCTTGTTGATGTTGTTCTTTTAAATGTTTCAATGGAAACCAGTGCATATAAATTATGGAAAAGAATAGGGGATATTTATCAAACTAAGAGTCTCACCAATAAGTTGTATCTGAAAAGGAAATTATATTCATTGAAAATGAAAGATGGTGAATCTGTTGCACAACATTTGAATGCTTTCAATTTAATTCTCAGTCAGTTAGCATCTGTAGATGTAAAGCTAGAGGATGAGGATAAGTGCATTTTATTACTTTGTTCTTTACTAGATTCTTGGGAAAATCTAATTGTTGTAATTAGTGGTAATGGTGCAAATCCAAAGATGGACAACATTATTCCTACTCTCCTATCAGAGGAGATGAGGAGGAAGTCTAAGGAGGAAATCCAAGATGCCTTGTTTGTAAAAGGTAGGCCTAAGATAAAGGAGCCTAAGGGAAACAAGGAAGGGAAGGGTAAGTCAGAAGGACGAAGTAAGGTAAAGTGTTGGAACTGTGGGAAACCAGGACATGTGAAGAAGGATTGTAAGAACAAGAAAGAGAGTTATGATTATTCTATAGAGGAGTCCTTGGATGAAAGTAATGATGCATTGGTTATTTCAGCTAATATTGTTTGTGATAACTATTTGCTTCATGTTTCAGAGTAATCTTCATAGAGAAGATGGTAGTCACGATGCCATGTGTGACTCAATACCACAGTTCAGTGGGAGTTGTTGGTAGTGACATAGATGCATCATTGGTAAGGTTATCTCCATGTGATTAGAGATATGGTTTCTTGGTTTAGAGTATATTTGTTATTGATGTCATGGTTTACTCTTGATATGCATTTAGAGTTTGGCATATTACATGGTTCTCTTGAGACTAAGATTTATAAGTATGTTATGATGCATGTGATCTCCTAAGAGGAGATGGTTAGATCATGGATGTCATGTTTATGTTCAAGACTAGATCTTTGACATTGATCTTGTGTGTTTCTCTTAATTATTGGGTACATTAATCATTTGTTTGATTACTTCATGAAAGTGTTGTGTTGCATTTGGAGTTTGGCATGGATTGGTTGGTTACAGGTCCTCATGGATACTTGGAGAAATAGGTGAGGCTGGAGTTCTCTTATGGTAAGAGACATTTGTTGGAATGGTTACCTGTGAGAAAAAATTTTCAACAAAAAAGACTGAGGAGCCTACACTTTGGTTGAATGTGAATTCAACACACTCAGTGGTTTAGCATGCCTCTAAAGAGGTGGTTTGGATACAGATACTTGGGAAAGGTATTGGTTTGGTTGATAATGGGAAGGTATTAATTGAGAAAGTTAACACTTTATTAATGTTATAGATTATCTTATGAAATCATACAGATAAATTCTCTTGGTTTTAATCATTTTCTTGGAAGCTTCATGATTATGCAGGTTGCATTTGAGTTAGCATGGTTTGATTATTGGTGCAAGAAGGACCTTGGCCTTGAGTCTTGTACCTATTTTTTTATTACTTGTTTAGAATAATTGCAATGTATAATGTCAAGTGGGAGAATGTTGGAAATAGGATGCCATTTAATTGCAAATCCTAAACATTAATTATTTCATGTATCTCCTAGATTCTTGGAATGTGTTCAAAAACACTAAGATTATGATGAGATTAATTATTTGGATGAAATAAATCATGAAATTGACATTTTTAGTTATTCCTAAATAATAGGAGCATGTGGGTGCACATATGGTAAGGTGAAACTCACCTTGTGTTCAGTTAACTATACTGAGTAACAGTTAACACTTCTGATTGCATGTAAAGATCCTAGGAGTTAGGATTTGATGTTTGCATGTTTGAAGTTCAATTCAATTTAGTTTAGATCAGTTTAGTTTAGTTTAGTTCAGAATCAATTTAGTTTAGTTTAGTTCAATTCAATTCAATTCAATTCAATTCAATTCAGTTGAGTTCAGTTTAGTTCAGTTATCTTCAGTTGCATGCAAGTGCATGTTGCATGCATTTTGGTTATTTTGAGTTGCATGTAGTTAGCTTCAGTTAACTTGGAATGCATGGCTAATAACTTGAGTTGTATGACAGATAACAGGGACTACCTTTAGTTAATAGGGGATGACCATTCTTGCATGAATGGTGTTGAGTAAATTTTTCAATTAACTATAAAGCACTTGGAGCCAACTTGGGCATCCAAGATGTTTTATTGGATTTACCTCTCATGCATGATAAGATATTTCTGAAGGCTCAGTTAAGTAGGATTACTTAAGGGCGCCAACTTTGAGGAAGAGCTTTGGAATTACCACCAAAGTGAAGGATGAGTTGTAGCTTTAGTTTGGGATGCCCAAATGGGTAAAGCGCATGTTCTAAGCTTTGGTCTTCATGGTAGAACTCAACTTGAAGCAATATGGCATACCTTTTCAAGGGCTTGAGCTTGTGCATTGTAATTATCACCATTTGGAGATTACAAGGTTGCATATTATCTCTATATCTCATTCAAGTTGAAGAGAGTTTTCATAATTGTTATTGTAGGTGTGAAGAAGATTGGTAAAGATAGAAGAAGCATTCTCAAGCAAGAATTGGAGCTATTGTAATTCAGAGATTCAATAATAGAATAATTCTTTGTGGAGTTTTTTCCTAAAATGGTTTCTCCATGGTATATCTTGTGTGATCTTTCGAATATCCTGTCTAGTTCTTCTATCAACTTATCTCTACATTCTACAACAATAAAATGGATTAATCAAGATAATCACCCACAAATAATATATGTAACAAATAAAGAGTTTACTTAGATCAGCAATATTAAAGTTTTACAGAGTATTAACCTAAGAAAACACCTCATTTTTCAACAATAAATTGGGACCCACCGACTAGGTGGCATCCTCGTTGGAGGTGATTGGATGAAACATAATCATCCCAAGTGGGCATAGGCATCTCACTTTGGAATCTTTTACCTATGAAATATTTTATGATGCATCATAAGGCATCGTCATACATGGAGGAAGTTGGCACACAAGATGGGTTATGACAAGGTGTAAGAGAATCAAGTATTTTGGGTCATTTATGACAAATTCTCTTACAGCTGCAAGTGTTGTAAGTATGAAAAATTCTATGACATATTCTATGACAATTGTAAGGCATCTGTCATAGTTTATTTTTTAGCATATTCTAGGCACCCAAGCTTGGAGAAAGAATATTGTATGTAATGACACTTGTAAGGGGTGTAAGGGAATGTTGTACATATGTCCAAATGCATGTTTATGGCATGGGATATTGTTCCATGTGGATTTGGATTCCTTTATCCTTCTAGATGGTTCTTGAAGCTTGTATCTCTCTATATATTGAGTGCCTTGCATTATAGAATGCATAGTTTATCTGCAGGTAACGAAGTGTTGTCATTATCACTCTAGAATAGGTGTTTGTTTCAAAGCACTTGTTGAAGAAATATTTGTACTTTGGGTTGTATTATAACTCTTGTTTGAAGTAATATAATAGTACTATGCTTTTAGAGGGTGGGGTTTCTAACCCAAAAGGATTTTCCCAATGTATATATGGTGTATGTTGTATTTGTGTACTTGTTCTATCCCATTATTTCTATGTGTTTCTCTTATTGTAACTGAATAAGGTGTTAAAGGAAAATTTGTGTAACTCTCCCCTACTTAGATTAGTGTAGGAATCTATTTCTACTCACCTAGCTTCATTTTAGTTAGTATCAGAGCCCGACCAACCTTGATTCCTTTGTTGGGTTAGAATGGTTTTTTGAGCTAATATTTGTTTCCATGGGAGTTTTGCAAAGGTGTATTTCATGACCTTGTCGTAAGAAAGAGATGGAGAAGTTTAATAATAGTAATTTTGAACTTTGGAAGCTCAAAATGGAAGACATGCTTGTAGATCGTGATCTATGGGTTTCCATTTCTAGAGCTAAACCATCAGGAATGAAACAAGAAGATTGGGATCTCATGGATAGGAAAGCCAAGGGTAGATTATTATACTTTGTTTGAATTATTTTTTCCTCCTAAATGTCCATGAAGAGAAAAATTTTGCTTATTTATGGAAGAAGTTTGGTGATGTCTATCAAGCTAAATCCTTGGTAAACAAGCTTTTCCTGAGAAATAAGATGTATTCTCTAAAAATGGAAGATGGAGGATCTGTAGCAGATCATCTAAATGCATTTAGTATGTTGGTTTCTCAACTAGGTTCTATTGGAGACAAGGTTGGTGAACAAGATCGTTGCATGATCCTTTTGTGTTCATTTCCAGACTCTTGGGATCACCTAGTGATGGCTATTGGAAGCACTACTTCCACCTTCAAGATGGATGAGGTGGTTGAATCATTATTATTTGAAGCTAGGTGAAGGAAGTCTTCTAAGATGTCCAAGGAGGCCCTTGTTGTTCAAGGTAGACCAAAGGAGAGAGGAAAAAAGAAAGACAAGAAATCTAAGTCAAAGTCTCCAGGGAGATCTAAGTATCCTGGTAAGAAGTCCAAGGAAATATGTTGGAATTGTGGTGAAGTTAGTCACATTCAAAAATATTGCAAGAAGGAGAAGAAGAAGAAAAACAAGTCTTTCTCTGATTTTGAATTCAAGAAATCATCTCAAGATGATGGAGAAGCATTTATTGTATCCTTGGAAGCCAATGCATTAGATGATGTGTGGTTGATAGATTTGGGTGCATCCTTTCATGTGACCTCTCATAGAGATTGGATCTTAAAGTATGAAGAGTACAATGACGAAGAAGTATACCTAGGTGATAAATCTCACTTGAAGATTGTTGGCCATGGAAGAGTCAAAATTAGATTTCTTGATAAACGAGTGAAGGGGATTGATGGTGTCTTGCATATCTTGGGTTTGGAACAAAAAATGATTTTTGTAAGTAAAGTGAATGATTTAAGATTGCAAGTTGTTTTCTTTGGTGGAGGATGCAAGATGACAAGAGGAGCTATGGTGTTAGCTAAAGGAGTTTGTATTGGAACTATGTTTCATCTTGATGCATGCACTATAAGTGCAATAGTTCTTCTGATATATCAAAGAAGATACCTTTGGATTCTTCATCCTCACTATTAGATCATATAGAGAAGAAGTATGTTGCAGCTACATCCGTTGGTTGTGCATTTTGGGTACCTAAGGATGCCCATTCCATGGAAATGAAGCTTCCTGTAGAGAAGAAAATGTTATGGCACCAACGACTTGGTCACACCAAAGAGAAGGGTCTTAGAACCATAAAAAATAAGAGCCTTGTTAAAGGCCTTGATGATTTTAATCTCAAGTTCAACTTTTGCAAACATTGGGTAGATGGAAACAAACACCATGTTTCTTTTTATTCTATTTCTGACAAGTCTTCTAGGGTTTTAGACTATGTTCATTTATATATTTTGGTCCTATGAATATTCCTTCATTATCAAAATCTATATATTTTGTTTCTTTTATAGATGGGACATTCATTTATTTTCTAAAAAGTAAAGTTAAATTCATTAGTTGGTTTAAGGAGTTTAAGGACTTGGTAGAAAATAAGACTAGTAGAAAGATTAAGTGTTTGAGGACTAATAATGGTGGTGAGTTTTATTCCACAGAGTTTGAAAAGTTTTGTAAAGAGCATGATATTAAGAGACATAAGAAAACTCCCTGCATTCCACAACAAAATGGAGTTGCAGAGAGGATGAACAAAACATTGATGGAGAGGGCTAGGGCTGTGTTGAGTGGTGCTAGCCTTGAACAAATTTTTTGGGTTGAAGTGGTAGCCTTGCATGTTATTTGATCAATAGATCTCCTACATAAGTTCTTGTTGGTAAGACACCCATGGAGGTGTGGTCTGGAAAAAGTCTTTGATAAGACATCTTAGAGTGTTTGGTTGCGAAGCTTATGCTCATGTTCCAATTTAGAAGAGGTCAAAGTTGGAGAACAAGGTTGTTAATTGTATCTTTATCGGCTATAGTTTTAGTGTGAGATGGTACAAGATTTGGGATCCAAAAGCTTAGAAGGTTCTCTATAGTAGAAATGTGATTTTTAGATCTAGATGAAACCTTCCACTATTGAGCTACAACCAAAGAAATAGGAGAAATAAAAGGAGGTAGTTCATATTCCACCTACTCCAAAGAAAGAAGAACTACACAATCTTGTTGGACCTAATGATGAGGAGATCTTAAGTAGGTCTGAAAGTTCTAAAGAAGAAGAAGAAATTCAACCTCAGCCTTTGAGGAGGTCTACATGAGTTAGGTAGCAACCAAAAAGGTTTGGTTATTCACTATTGGATTCCAATCAAGCATTTTTGTTTTGATTACTAATACTGATGAGCCAAGGACTGTTAGAGAGGCTATGGGTATGATTAATTCATATTCTTGGATAAAATCCATGGACGAGGAGATGGATGCATACAAGAAAAATAAGATTTGGGATCCTCTGGTACTGTTGGATGTAAACCTATCAGTTGCAAATGGGTTTTCAAGAAAAAATGTGGTCTTGGTGGAAGTGTTGAGAAGTATAAGGCACCATTGGTTGCTAAGGGGTTTTCTTAGGTGGAGGGAATTGATTATGGGGAGATATTCTCTCTTGTAGTGAAGTTGAAATCTATCTGGCTTTTGTTGTCACTTGCAACAACATATGACTTAGAAGTGGAACAGATGGATGTGAAGATAGTGCTCCTTCATGGTGATTTGGAGGAAGACATTTACATGTCACATCCAAAGAATTTCATTGAAAAAGGTAAATAAAATTTGGTTTTCAAATTGAAGAAGTCCCTTTATGGTTTGAAACAATCTCCTAGAATGTGGTACTAGAATTTTGATACCTATGTGTTGTGATTGGGATTTCAAAGATCTAAATATGACCATTGCATATATTTTAAATCTAATAATTTTCACATTATCATTATTTTCTTATATGTAGACAATATGTTGTTTATTGGGAATGGTAAAAGTATGATTTTAGATTCGAATTTTTAGTTGTTAGCATAGTTTGAGATGAAATACCTAGGTGCAGTTGGGTACAATTGGGAATGGAGATCATGAGAGATAGACCTAACATAAATATTTGGTTAAGCTAGAGCAAGTATGTGAACTCAATTTTGGAGAGATTCAACATGGTAGATTGTAAACAATTAGTTGTTCCTGCGATGTAGGGGACAAAGCTTTCTATGAATGATTGTCCAAAATCTCCTACTGAGATGGAGGACTTGATCAAAGTACCATATGAAAGTACAGTTGGCAGTATGATGTATGCGATGGTGTGTACGATACTAGAAATTGGCCAAGCAGTGGAAGTCCTTAGTTGTTTCATGGCTAATCCTAGACGAGTGCATTGGGATGTGGTTAAGAGAGTGTTCAAATATTTATGGGGTACTTCTAAGTATGCCTTTTGTTTTCACGGTTATCTTACTAGACCTCAACATTCTATGAGTATTCATGGATATGTGGATTCAAATTTGGTAGGTGACATTGATAGCAGAAGATCCACTAGTGGTTATGTGTTTATGATGTCTGGTGGTGCTATTAGTTTAATGAGTAAGTGGCAGGATATAGTCGTGTTGTCCACAATAGAGGCATAGTATATGGAAGCCACTCATGCTTGTAAATAATCCATTTTGCTTAAGAGATTGTGTTTTGATATTGGTTTTGATGCAGGATAGATTATAATTTGTTGTGACTATCAAAGTATGATTTTCCTAGCAAAGAATCCTACCTTCCATGCTAGAACAAAGAACATCAATGTTTAGTATCATTTTGTTTGTGATATGGTAGAAGATGGAAATGTGAACTTGGAGAAGGTTGAAACTTTGGTGAATGTTGTAGATGCACTGACAAAACTTGGACCTTGATCAAATGATTATGTATGACTCTTAGCAGGTCTTCGAAAAGTGGGAGAATGTTGGGATTAAGGCATATCAACTTTAAAGTCATAATATTGATTTAATTAATGTATTACTGTATTTATTTGTATTATTTAATTTCCTATGGTGTCATGTCATAAATTGGGACCCATCGGCTAGGTGGCATCCCCATTGGAGGTGACTGGATGACACATATCATCCCAAGTGGACATAGGCATCCCACTTTGGAATCTTTGACATATAACAGATTCTATGATGCATCATGAAGGGGGTGATCACAAAATACTGGTTTACAATTTTTGGCCAAAATGGAGATTGAACTAAATTTTTTAAACTAAATCTTCACTTTCGGGCACCTATAGCTGCTAAACCATGAGGAATTTGAAGATGATGCGAACTAGTGATTTGTGACATTTTTTTGGAGATTCTAAATATATATTTTATTTTATTTTTTAATCAGATGCATTTCCTTTTCCATCTGGACTTTGAAAACTAGTTTTTATCAGTAAACACCATTTTAAAGAATGATGCTCACTCTAAAACAACATAACTTTTTTCTATGAAGGATAAAATTCTATTTTTTTGAATTTAGTTTTGTAACTATGATATCTAACAAGTTCATTTTGTTTCATAGTGTTTTATTGAATATTTTTTTCTTAATCAAGTTTTGAAGTCAAACCAATTAAATAATTTAGACATCGAGGCGGACCGTAAACAACATAAAATTTTTTGTATGTATTGAAATTCAATTTTTTTTATTGGATCAAGGACATTAATACCTATCTCGAACATATTTTTTAATTTTTTTTGATAATCTACTATTTTTCCACATGTGCAGAACAAAGAGCTTGATTTTCGTAAAAAAACCTATGTTTAATTAAACTAAAAAAAAATGCATGATAAAACCAAAATATATTAAAATTATATTCAATGGATGGCTCATTCCAAGGACTACCATCATCCAGTTGGGTCTGTGAAGCTTCCTCCAATTTCATCCTCAAGCCAAGCTTCAAAAGGCAATTTTTTGCAAAAAATTGGTGCAAGAAGGGGAGAAGGGGAAAAAAGGGGTTCATTCGAACCCCCCTTGAGCAAACCCCCCTGACCCTTTGAGCGAAGGGGGCTTCACTCGAAGGGGGGTTCGAGCGAACCCCCATTTTTCAAAATTTCCCTTTGTTTCCATTTTGGAAAATGTGAAAAATGTGGGTCCCATCATTAAAGATGGTTTGCTCGAAGGGGGCTTCAAGTGAACCCCTTTTGGGTTAGAGCGAACCCCCCCTTCATGCAACCCCCAAAACCTAAAATTTTCTTCATGGGGGAATTTTTTGCAATTTTCCTTCCTCAACAAAATTGTTAACCAGTTTTGTGGGATCACCCAAGGCATTTTCATGCATGGAGGAAGTTGGCTCCCAAGATGGGTTATGACAAGGTGTAAGAGAATCAAGTATTTTCGATCATTTATGACTATTCTCTTACAGTGGTAAGTGTTGTAAGTATGAAAGATGCTATTATAGATTCTATGACAATTGTAAGGCATCTATCATAATAGTTTATTTTTTAGCATATTCTAGATATCCAAGCTTGGAGAAAGAATATTGCATGTAATGACACTTGTAAGGGGTGTAAGGGAATTTTCTACATATGTCCAAATGCATGTTTATGGTGTGGGATATTTTTCCATGTGGATTTGGACATTCTTCTCCTTTTATCTGCTTCTTAAAGCTTGTATCTCTCTATATATTGAGTGCCTTGCATTGTAGAATGCATAGTTTGTTTGTAGGTAACAAAGTGTTGTCAACATCACTCCAAAACAAGTGTTTGTTTTGAAGCACTTGTTGAAGAAAGTTGTGTACTTGTTGTTCTATTCCATTATTCCTTTGTGTTTCTCAAGTATTGTAACTAAATAAGGTGTTAAAAGGAAAATTTTTGTAACTCTTCCCAACTTAGATTAGTGTAGGAAGTTGTTTCCGCTCACCTAGCTTCCTTTCAAAAAAGTGTTCTTAAATAAGCATTTAATTTCTAACAATTAATTGAATATTTTCCAAGTACCTAAATGTTATGTTATGCATGAAAATAGTGGAATTTATAAATTTGAATTCACAATTATCTTTATCGAATTTTTTGAAAAAATATTTCGAATAGTTAATCTTATAAAGATATATAAGATAAATATCTCCAAAGATCTAGTCGAATTATTTCCATTCATGAGGAATTTTCAGTCATTGTACTAGCTAAACCCTATTTAGGTACTCAAGGAGCAACTCTTACTAGTCATTATGAAAAAATATTTATAAAGGAGATACATTGATAACTCTATTATACAAAATATTAAAATATGATTGCATTGCTCAACATCTTCCTAAAGTTGAACAATTGTTGAAAACATGTTCAAATACTTCAATATTAAAAACTTAAAAAACTTAAACAAACACCTAGCAATATTTTTTAGAAACATTTGGGGATCATTCATTAGTGTTTGGATAATTTTGAAGCATAGTTAGAAATAGGTGGTAAATGAAATTCAAAAAGGTTATGGTCCTAAAGGGTACAATTTTTTGATAGATATAAAATTTATTGTGTGCTAAATTACATTGATAGTTTTCACTATACATGTGATAATTTAGGAAATGGATTGTCAAGTGTTTATTAACCTAGAGAACTTATTGGATTATCAAAAAAAAAAAAAAGAATGGATACGATTTAGAAAAATCAATAAGATATCAAAATATAATATTGAAAATGCATCTCTAAATATACTTGATTTTTTCTATCAAAAGTGAGTTTTTAGGAAACTACTTAGGTCCTAGCTAAATATGCTCTCTAATGTCATATTGGCTAAAGGGTCTAAAGGAAAATGTTATTCTTGAGGGAATGATATACATTGGTATTGTATTCAACTATTTGATAAATTGGAATACAAATCTATTTATTAATAAAGTGAAATATTTTTTCTTTAATCATCAATATAAAAAAGTATTTTATTTATTAAGCAAAAAAAAGATCAAAAAAATAGTAAAAAATATAATATCGAAACAAACAATAAAATGTAATATATAAATGAAGAGTATTCTTGTTATTTTTTTTTTAATAATATTAATAGAAAATTAAATGAATATCTTGTACCAAGTACACCATATCAATCAATATTTTAAATTTAACCCATTTCTTTGTAAGTAGATATTATAGTTCATAGTTCAAAAGAAAATATTAAATACCAAAATATGGAACATCAATTTGAAAGTGATAATAGGGTAGGAGTTCATTTTGTTCACAAGACTAGAAAATTGAATCCTAAAATGGAACCATACTTTTTTAAAGAATGTAAATATAGCTATATTGATTTTTTTACTTATAATGATCTATTTTATTAGAATCCTATGATTTTGTGTTTGATGGAGCAAAGATAGGAAAATAATTTATGATAGTTGGTACAAAACATCAAATATTTTTTATTAAAGGGTAAATAAGTTTTATTTGGCTCCTAAAACCCTTTTATAGAAAAATGTTAGGAAAACAAAAATTGACCAACAAAACAACAAACACAAAACTAGAAATAATGGCTACAAAATAATCCAATCATCAACACATTTATAGTCAGGCTATAGTTGAAAATTAAATACCCCAACTTACATTATACTTGACCTCTTTGTAAGTGTGAAAGGGTACATGATTTGGAACCTTGTGGCTAAATTTATTTTACACAACAAAAGTATAATTTTTAGAGGGATTCAATATTCTTTGAAACAACATTATATCTAGAAGAAGATAGGAATGAAGATATAGGTCAACTAACCCTAAATAATGAGAAGATTGAACCAAATGCTCATGAAATATTTGGAGAGGACAAAGCTAGGATAGTTCTAATATTTCATCTAATTAGATGTAGAACCTTTATGTCAACTCTTAAGAATTTATATTCAACAAAGAAAACAACTAGATAAGTATACTCCTCCTGATTGAATATGTACTTTTTGTATTACTAATATTGATGATCTTAGAAAGAGATGCAAGAGATGGATGTTGGTGATTATGAGTCTTATAGAGTAACTATGGATGAGGAGATGCATTGAAGAAGAATGACAAACAGAACTTGGTATCATTGCTAAAATAGAACTGAAGCTTTTTAGATTTAAATGGGTGTTCAAGAAGAAGATTGGTTCAAATGATGATTTAAAAATAAAAAGGAAAGATTGGTTGCAAAAAGTATTCCTAAGTTAAGGGGATAGACTTTGGTGACATTTTTCCTTAGTTTCTAGGCTAACATCAATCAAGTTCTTTTTATCTATAGCAATAACTTTTAATTTATAGATAAAATAGATAGATATGAAGAAACCATTCTCAAATAGTAATTGGAGTAAGAGGTCTCTATGACATAGTTAGTGAACCATGTTGTTAAAGTTCATAAATATTTAGTGTATAAATTAAAGAAATCATTATATAGTCTCAAATAGTCTCTTAGAATGTGTTGCTAAAAAATGATTCATTTGTGTTGGTTGAGACTCTTGGGATCCAAATTATATCATTTCACTTTTTATAAAATAGATAGTGATAAAATCCTTAATATCATATTGTACATAGATGATACGTTATTTTTTGTTAAAACCAATGATATTATTTTTTATATGAAGTATCAAATTTTAATATAGTTTAACATGGACTTGGGAGCTACTAATTATATCTTGGGTACAAAGATAAGAAGAGATATATTGAATCAAAATCTTTGGTTGAGTTATAGTGATTATGTGAGCTCTATGCCTAACACTTCAACATGGTAAATAATAGACCTTTGAGGGTTCCTTTTTTGGGAACTTATCTTTTAGTTGGGTAATTTCCCATTACACCATAAGAGATGGGGAATATGAATTGTGTTCCTCATGCTGAATGTAGTTGGGAGTTTGATGTATATTATAGTTTATACTAAACTATAAATCGCTTACCTTGTGGTATTCCTTAGTTTATTCATGGTGAATCCTAGATGAGATCATTTGGATATGTTTAAGAGGTTCCTTAGATATATGTGAGATACATTTTAATACTCTATTTATGTTCATGGTGATTTTGAAGGGCACAAACAATGATTTGGTATTCTTGGATTCAAATTGAGCAAGAGATGTCAACAATAGAAGGTCCACTAGGGGATATTGGGTGATCCCACAATACTGGTTTACAATTTTTTGCCAAACTGAACACTGAACTGAATTTTTTTAGTTAAATCTTCACTTTCGGGCACCTATAGCGGCTAAATCGTGAAGAATTTGAAGACGATGCAAACTAGTGATTTGTGATATTTTGTCTGTATATTCTAAATATATTTTAATATTTTTTTTTGAATTGTGTATTGCATTTATTTTTCCATCTCCTTCGAAAACTAGTTTTTATCAGTAAACACCAATTTTAAGGAGTGATGCTCACCGTATACAAAATCACTTTTTTTCTATGAAGGATAAAATTCTAATTTTTTTGAATTTAGATTTGTAACTACAATATATAACAAGTTCATTTTCTTTCATTGTGTTTTATTGAATATTTTTTCCTTAATCAAGTTTTGAAGTCAAACCAATTACAATTCAGAAATAGGCAGACCATAAACAACATAATTTTTTTTGTATGTATTAAAATTCATTTTTTTTACTGGATCAAGGACATCAATACCTAGTCCAAACATATTTTTTAGTATTTTATTTTGGGGTTGATGCAAGAAGTTGGGTACACAAAAAACTCAAAAAGTGGAAGTGTTTTTGTTGTTTTTCAAAATTTGTCACACTTGAACTAAAAATTTGAGGCACTTACACAATGAATCTTAAAAGAAATCAGTATTATGAAAATTAGTATTTTGGATCTAGTTTCCAAATAGGTAAATTATTCAAATGCCCAGATTATAGAAATTAAATTTTGATAGGGGTCTATAAAAACCACTTTTTAAAAGTCCCTATTTTTTACCATACCAAGCATGTGTACAGACACCACTTTTTGACCCAAATAAAAGTATTTTACTAATTCCTTTTGGGAAAAGAGAACTAACAACATGAAGATTGATGTGGAATTTTTTTTGTAATTTTTTGTTGAATATATTTTCTTTCGTTGAATTTTTATTGGCCTTAATTGTTGTTTTTAAAAATCAACGTGTACGGACAACATAATTGGAGCTAAACTTAACATTTTTTATTTTTTTTCTTTGTGTAGAGAATTGTCTAAGGTTTGATGCCATATATTTTTTACAAGAAACTTAACAAAAAAAAGTTATTAAAAAAAAAAAAATGCCTGATATTTCAATTTTAAGGACTAGTTTGTTTGGAAATTAATTAGAAAATAGCAAACATAATCCAATCCATAGCATACACATTTTTTTTGATAATGGTAGTTTTTACGTGAGATTTTTTTTGGCTAACTTCCCCTCTTCATGTACTCAACTTCTTGCACTTACCCTTTGATAATTTACTATTTTTCCACATGTGTAGAACAAAGAGCTTGATTTTTGGTAAAAACCTATATTTAATCAAACTAAAAAAATAAATACATAATAAAACCAAAACATATTAAAATTATATTCGATGGATAGCTCGTTCCAAGGACTACCTTCATCCAATTGGGTCTGTGAAGTCTCCTCCATTTTCATCCTCAACTCGAGCTTTGAAGGAAATTTTTTGCAAAAATTGGTGCCAAAGGGAGAAAGGGGAAAAAGGGAGGTTCGCTCAAAACCCCCCTTCAAACGAACCCCCCTTGACCTTTTGAGTGAAGGGGGGTTTGCTCGAACGGGGGTTCGATTGAATCCCCCTTTTCCAAAATTTTCCTTTGTTTTCTATGATGTGAAATGTGCAAAATGTGGGACCCATCACTTAAGAGGGTTTGCTTGAAGGGGGGTTTGAGCGAACCCCCTTTGGGTTCGCACGGACCTTAAGTTCATTTGAACCCCCCAAAACCCAAAATTTTCTTCATGGGGGCATTTTTTGCAATTTTCCTTCCTCAATGGAATTGTAAACTAGTTTTGTGGGATCACCCTATTATTTAGTTCATTTGATGGTGGAATTAGTTAGATGATAAGGTGACATGATGTGATTACTTTATCCAATATAGAGACTAAGTACATGGAATCTACTGTAGCATATAAGATTTCATCTAGCTTAATAGATTTTGTTCATGTGTGGGGATAATTCAAGGAACTATATGAGTTATTTTTTATAGTTTGAGTGTCATATGTATATTAAAGAACCTAAAATTTTATTCAAGGATGTATATGTATAGTGCCATTTTATTAATGAAATGATAGAGGATTGGAGGTTGATACTATACAAAATTAACTTTTTATAAAAAATTTAGATGCATTAATGAATCCAATCAATAAAAAAATAAGTAGTGTATTAAAACTATAGGCCCCTCAACCTCACATATATTCTCTCTTCTCTTACAAGGTGTTCAACAAGTGGGAGAATGTCAGAAAAGTTGTCTCAATATTTCATCCTAATGTTTGTAAGAAAAAAATGTAGTTTTTGGGGTAGGAAAAATACATTTTAGGGCTTTAAAGGTTGATGTTGGCCTAAATAATATCAAAATGAACATTAATTAAAGAAATCTAGGTAAATTCTAATGGACCATTTTTATATTAATAATTTAAAATAAATGTGTTGTATTATCTTTTTGAATCAAAATTTATGGTCTTTAAAAGTTAGGCCTCACAAATCATAAATGTAAGAACATCTATGATACATAAAATAATTGAAAGAAGTAGTTACACTTGTTGACCAACTTATTATGCATGCTATGAAATATCATAAAAAATCTTTGAATGGATCCCAAATGAGTAGGCAATTTGGTGAGCAGATAATGATGGCCTTATGGTAGGTGAAATGGATATGTTATTTTTAGCACATACACTTGGGATTCAATCATTAAATTTTTAACTAGGGATTTGGGTATCACATTTTTGGTACATTTTAGTAAATTGTTTCTTAATTACCATTTGATGATTTCATGTATTGCTTCTCCTATATAAATTGAGTGATTGAGATGGATGTTTTATAATGATATTTATAGGTAATATTTTTTTATCATAATTGTTCCAAGTCCCTTGTTGGTGGTACCTATAAATATTGACACTCTACAAGTGTATTTTATCTATTAATTACTAAATAAAATGTTGAGTTTCTTTGGAGTATGAGTTTTCTCTCTTTAAATGGTTTTCTCTATGCAAATCACTGTGATATGGTAATATTAATTTTGTGTTTATTTCCTAGTAATTGTATGATCAATTTATTCTTCTATACCTATCTCCCCTTGTAGATTAGTGTACGAAATATTTTTTGGTGGTGTTTCCTTTCCAAAAAAATTCTCCTTTCTTTGATCACTACTATCTTAGGAAAGAGATTGGAGTATTACAAAAGAGAAGATTTTCATGTGTTTGAAAGTGTGTCTAAGATCAAATATTAATGAGAACAATGGAATTTAAATTGGATTAAGCCAAGAGGGTGTGCAAAGGGTTGAAAACATGTTGCAAACACAAAAATTGAAAAGGGGACATTAGGGATTGTAAGAGAGGGGGACCAACCACGTCTAGCTTCAAGGTCACAGAGAGTCGAGAGTAGAGAGCTTCCCTAACTTACCTCACTCTAAAGCGATGTTTTGTAGTGAGAGTCAAGAATGAAGAGCACTATTTTGTCACTCTATAGAACCAAGATTTTGTTTGGGGCTAAACAAGCTAGTTTTTGGAGTTTGAACTGTACCTCAGACAACTCTTTGTTCAAGGATGACAGTGTGGTTCTGGGATGATAGCGTGGTGCGTTGGAATCCGTACAACCAAAAGGTGTAAAGTATAGTAAGAAAAGTCCAAAACCCTATTGACAGTCTAGCTAGTTGGTTTCAATGAATAGAATAGAATGATGAAGTAAGAGAAATAAAGACGGAGATGATAAAGCAAGTAAATAAAAGCTAAGGTGATGAAGATTATCTCACAAAAGCACATGTTCACCAACTAGCTCCATGCACATAGTCACCTACAAACAAGCAAGAGGGAAAAATTGTTGGGGCTATATAGGGGCATACCTCAATTAGACCCCTGCTTTGGTGTTTCCACCTCCATAGAAAGCCAGAAAGCAATGGAGTAGAATATGTGATAAAGAAAGTAGAAATAAAGATTGTTGAACACTACAAAACAATACTTTGCTACTCTATCAAATCACAAAGGAGAGGAGTGAAGAATTACCACCTCCATCCAAATGCTCACTAGCTAATGGAGAGAAAATGCAAGGTATGGACTTGGAAAAGTCACCATAGCCACAATGGTGATGAAGGGAGGTCTTGCAAGACTCCATGCCCACAAATTTTATGGTTGCCTCACACTTGCAATGTGGAGTTGAAGGAGTTTCAATGTTGTTGCAATGCTCACAATGAGGTGCTAGAGTGATGCTTGAGAATGTGAAAAGTTGAATGAATTACTAAGAGGATGTGAAAAGAGATCAAGCAAATATGTAGAGGATGGAATGAATGAATGAAGGATGTTTTTGAAGGTGGGATGAGAAGAATTTTTCATTTTCTACTTGGTTGGTCAAAGAGGGATGTTACAATTTGATCCCAATCGGGTATGTAACGCCTCTTCCAACTTCAAACATAGGAATCTGTTAGGGATGGTAGAGCGCTGCACAAAAATCTGCACATCACACATTCATCCCTGAAAAAATATTCTCTCACCAACACACAAGGAAAATGCTAGGTGGATGAAAGGCAGGTGGGTGATGTGGAATTTTACCTTCAGACTTGATTTTCTAAGGTGAGGGTATGTGAAAGGGGAATTTGCTTAAAGTAGTGCAAATTCACTCCTATACATTTTTCCCTCAGTTTAGCGAGCACAAGTATAGATGAGTGTTTGGTAAAGTAGATTAAAGAGATAGAGATGTATACCTAAACCATTGAGGAAGTAGATCATGATCTAGAAAACTCAAAAGCGCAGGGCAGGAAAAGGACTCTATATGTACTCTCCCTGGGGAGTTTTGAATGAAAGGAATCCATAGCTTTGCAAAACTATGAAGTTGCACAAGGTACACTGAAGGCCCTCAAACCAATGATGGACAAATCCCACTGGATGTAAGCACCTCACAAGCCTGTAGACCTGTAAGAAGGAAACCCCCAAGTTCTCTCTCATAAAGGAAGCCCAATGAAGTAAGCACCTTATAGGCTTGTAGACCTACAAGAAGGCAACCTCCAAGTTCTCTCTCATGAAGGAAGTCTAGTGAAGGGGACTCTGAAGAGTTAGACTGGAAAGTGGCTTCATAGG
This sequence comes from Sequoia sempervirens, assembly GCA_007258455.2. Lineage (NCBI taxonomy): Eukaryota > Viridiplantae > Streptophyta > Pinopsida > Cupressales > Cupressaceae > Sequoia > Sequoia sempervirens. The sequence goes on from VDFB02323821.1 coordinate 317,607, forward strand.
TGCACCTGCAAAGCAACATGTTAATCCATACATAAGGCATGCCAAGAAAAAAAAAAAAGGCAACCACACAAGCAAACAAACAGATAGTCACATAGATAGTCAATAGGTTGAAATAATTTCAAAGGGATCCCTCAGGAACCCTTCAAAAGAAGAGGGGTCCACTCAAGGGACACGTTGTTTGAAAGTGTAAAAGAAACATTTTTTTCTCAAATCAATCAAGGAATCCTTTTGAAAGATGTTCACTTCATCAAGGATCTCGAAAGGAATAAAATTCCCCCTCGTGAGGGGAAGGTCAAGGCTTCTCCCACAGGGAAAGCTGCTCCCTCCTTGAAGGAAAGTTCTCAAGTTCTTTCTTTGTGAACCCATGATGAAGGAAACACATTCATATGGACACAAAAAAAGTAACCCTTCTACTTTTGCTCATGTTTGGGCCCTCCTGGTGACTTTGGCTTGATTTTTCCTAGATATAATGATGTAATGTGGTCAACACATTCACATTAGGTCTTGGGTCCTTATAAATCATTAACAATTATAGGATGTCTTGTAAAAATGTTGTGAAGTGTTGTAACCCACTTTCACACTTTTCTAGGACCCTTTCATTATAATTCAGTTAAATGACCTCCTCTTATCACTTACCAAGTCTTATTTCAAAGTGTTGTAAAGAGTTGTAACAAACTCTCACACTTTTCTAGGCTTGTAATCACTAATTTGACACTTTCTTATGTTTAAATGACCCCTCAATACACTTTCTGACCCTATTTAAGTGTGTTTCAGAGTATAATCTCATGAAACCTCATTAAATACACTTTAATTCTTGACACCTAGTAAAACTACCCTAGTGGGACCAAGTCACCACCTAGGACAACTTAGTCCCACTAGACACAAAAAACAAAATTATTTTAATTTTCTGGTGGGATTTTATTCTCTTAACCTTAAGGTCATGCTGTGATGTGTTATTTTCAAGATTTAATATTTTAAAATAAAGTATAAATAAAGGGTTTTCTCCCCCATTCATTCATGCATTCAATCCATCTAAGCATTCAATCATCCCTAATCATTCAATCAAGCATTTTCAAGCATCTTGGAGCTTCTACTTACATATCTTCAGAATTCAACATCAAGGGTTTTGTGAGTTGTAACATTGCATGTTGTTCATTCATCATTCTCTCTTTATTTCATTTCATTTTTAATGGTTTGATTACCAAATTGGGGTTTGACCAAGGCAAACCCCTATTCTCTAACCCTTAACCCTTTTTCCCCTCTTTGCATGTGTGTTTTGAAGATCTTGTATTTATATTTGTCAAAGAGAAAGGTGTTAAAAGGTTTTTTCAACTCATCAAAGTCATTCAAGTCAATAAATCCCTAATTGAAGCTTGGAGACCATTTTCAATCCAATTTTTGTAGAATCTGATTCAAACACCTGTCAAGAAGAGGAGAACATAGATAGATAGCTACATATTATTGCCCTGAATTTCTCGAGATTCCCAGGTGGACTAAGTCACCATTTGTGGTGAATTAGTCCCATTAATAAGCCTGAAAATTGATTTCTGTATTTCTAGATACCCTTTTGGTAGAAACTTGTTCCATTAGAATCTCCCCAAAATAGGAATAAGTCACCCAACTTGGCATAAGTGTCCTAGTAAGCTTTTCTAGTCAATTTTGTAGAATTCCAGAGCCTCTCCATATCACATTCCCACTTCTAGGTGCACCTCTCCAGTTCTTTTTATTTATGTTATTGTTCTTTAGCATTCTTAGGTCATTTTTGCATATCACAATGTGTTTTCAAACAAATTGCATTTCTTAGGTTTTGCATTGATAATTCATTTCCTTTTCTAGTTTATTGCACTTAGGCATACTTCATTCATATTTCATTGATTTTGAGTGTAGACATTGCCCATTTTGGCCCATCTTTCTCATTTTAGGTGAAAAACCCTAGAAGTGCAAGAAAGCATTAGGGTGCCAAAATCCTTGTTTACATTTTGGTGAACCCAACTTTTGAACAATTTACTTTTGATTTCAAGTGCATTCACATACTAGGTGTAGCTTGCATCAACATTGCATTAGGTTTTGGCATTGTTTTGCATCCTAGGGTTTTCAAACATTGCATTAGTGAAAAGATTATATAGATTACATCATTGCATTGAATATCATTGAAAAATAACAAATTTTTGCATATTCATATCATTTTTGTATCTAAAAATCTGAAAAACATAAAAAATAATTTAATTTTTTTGAAAAATCTCAAAAAATATCACTACTGGGACTAATCTGCCATACTGGGCGACTTAGTCCTCTTGCACATTCTACATAGTAATTTCTATTTTCTTTTTCAATTTATTTTCTTGTGTTTTCCTTTTAGGGATAATGCAAGGCATTGAGACCAAAATGTCTCCTTCATGTTGACCTAAAAGGCTTTCCTTTTCACTTTACCTTTCCTTTTCTCTTTTCCGCTTTTGTTTTGTGTTTTCCTTTTGGGGATGACACAAAGCGTTGAGACACCCTATGTCTCTTCCATGCTGACCTAAAAGGTCTTTCTATTTTCTTTCTCACTTTATTTTCTTATGTTCTCCTTTCGGGGATGACACAAGGCATTGAGACTGAACTGTTTCCTTCATATTGACCTAAAAGGCTTTCCTTTTCACTTTTCCTTTCCTTTTCTCTTTTTTGCTTTTGTTTTGTTCTTTTCTTTTGGGGATGATGCAAAGCATTGAGACACCCTATGTCTCTTCCATGTTGACCCAAAAGGTCTTTCTATTTTATTTTCACTTTCTTTTCTTGTGTTTCCTTTTAGGGATGATTCAAGGCATTGAGACCGAAATGTCTCCTTCATGTTGACCTAAAAGGCTTTCCTTTTCACTTTTCCTTTCCTTTTCTCTTTTCCACTTTTTTGTTTTGTGTTTCCTTTTGGGGATGATGCAAAGTGTTGAGATGCCCTATGTCTCTTCCATGTTGACCCAAAAGGATTCTTTTTGCTCTCTTTGTGTCATTCTTCTAGTTCATATGTATTTGGGGAATGATGAAATTTCAAGCTCTTTAATAAAAACATTGTAGAAATAACATATTGACCCCAAATCCATAGATCCCTTATGTGTTTGGTGTTTTTCATTTTGAAACTCCTTCCTTTTCTCTTTTTCCTTCGCATGACATAGCTTTACTCGGAAACATATGACTTGGCATAGGGGCTTTCCATGTTGGCTCTCATGTCTTATTTCTCTTTGCATTTTTCATTCGCTAATTTAAAGAAATTATTCATAATATGGTGTTTAACAATTCCTTTAAAGTGGGGGCATACATTAGTATTATTTATTTTGCACTTTTCCTTTTTCTTGATTCTTAGTGTAGCCTTGTTACTTCATATAATGTGTTTGTCACTTTGTGGACAACATTGGGTATAGTTTCCTTCATGAGCACAATCTATCTTAGCATATTACATTCCTCTTAGTGGCTTGATGCAGCACACTGCATCCCCTAAGTTGTGAATTTTATATTCTTTGATCAGTCCTCTCTTGGAGACATTAGACACAATGCTCCCTAAGTTAAAGACCTCGCATGAACTAAGAAAGACTCCTTTGAACATATTTTGCATGTTTCATTTTTCTTTTGTTATATGGCCACCTTGCATAACACAACTTGTATGCCTATGGTACCATCACATTTTTTCATGAGTTCTAAGCATACAAAGCTTTGCTTGTCTCATGAAGCATGAAAAGTCATTTGATTTTGTGTTGCCTTAATAAAGTTATCAGGAGGTATAACTTTGGTATGGTTGAGTGGGAAGCCCATTCCGAGGCATGACTTTCCCCATAGCCACCTAGATGTGTGAGTGCATACCAACCATGAGTGTATGTTTCTCACCTTTTGGGCCTTCTCACCTGATAGATAGCCATGATTTCCTTCACCTTAGAGTGAGTATGCAGTTCCTTTTTGAAAAAACAACCTATATCTAATCCACAATGGGATGGACAAATGATCGAAGCTTGATCTGGCTTTCTCTCTTTTTCTTTCTCCCTCTCCATTTACATCATTCTCATGTGTTTCTTTGTGCTCATGTTTAATTTTTCATTAGATCTTGATCATGGGGACTTGATCACCACTCTTGATTGTTCTCATCTCATTTTTCTAAGCATTAGTGCATTGAAACCCCTCTTGATTGCATGTTCAACTACTTTAGTGTGAGTTTGAAGCAATTTCATCCTCTCACTAAAGTGGGGGCTAATTGTGGACACAAGAAAAGCAACCCTTCTAATTTTTCTCATGTTTGGGCCCTCATGGTGAATTTGGCTTAATTTTTCCTAGATTTAATGATGTACTTTGGTCAACACATTCACATTAGGTCTTGGGTCCTTATAAATCATTAATAATTCTAGGATGTCTTGTAAAAGTGTTGTGAAGTGTTGTAACCCTTCACACTTTTATAGGACCCTTTCATTATAATTCAGTTAAATAACCCCTTTTATCACTTACTAAGTCTTATTTAAAATTTTTGTAAAGAGTTGTAACAAAATCCCATGCTTTTTGAGGCTTGTCATCACTAATTTGACCCTTTTTATGTTTAAATGACCCCTTGATGCACTTTTTGACCCTATTTAAGTGTGTTTCAGAGTATAATACCATTAAACCTCATTAAATACACTTTAATTCCTGACACCTAATAAAATTTCCCTAGTGAGACCAAGTTACCACCTGGGGCGACTTAGTCCCACTGGGCATAAAAATCAAAATTATTTTAATTTTCTAGTGGGATTTTATTCTCTTAACCTTAAGGTCATCTTGTGATGTGTTATTTTCATGAAATATTATAAATTCAAGTATTAATAAAGTTTTTTTCTCTCATTTTCTCCCCCATTCATTCATGCATTCAATCCATCTAAGAATTCAAGCATTCAAGCATCCCTAATCATTCAATTGAGCATTTTCAAGCATGTTGGAGCTTCTACTTGCATATCTTCAAACTTCAACATCAAGGGTTTGGTGAGTTGTAGCATTGTATATTGTTCATTCATCATTCTCTCTTTATTTCATTTCATTTTCAAGGGTTTGATTACCAAATTGGGGTTTCACCAAGGAAAACCCCTATTCTCTAACCCTTAACCCTTTTTCCCCTCTTTGCATGTGTGTTTTGCATATCTTGTATGCATAATTGTTAAAGAGAAAGGTGTTAAAAAGGTGTTTTCAACTCATCAAATTCATTCAAGTCAACAAATCCCTAATTGAAGGTTAGAGATCCTTTTCAACTCGATTTCTGCAAAATTTGATCCAGACACATGTCAAGAAGAGGAGTGCAGATTGATAGCTACAAATTCCTTCTTTGAATTTCCTGAGATCTTCCCAGGTGGACTAGGTCACCATCTATGGTGAATTAGTCCCATTACTAGGCCTAAAAAGTGATTTTTGTATTTTTGGATACCCTTTTGGCAGAAACTTGTTCTGGTAGAATCTCCCCAAAATAGGACTAAGTTGCCCAACTAGGCGTAAGTGTCCCAGTAAGCTTTTCCAGTTAATTCTACAGGATTCTAGAGCCTCTCTATATCACATTCCCACTTCCAATTGCACCTCTACAGTTTGGTTTATTTCTGTTATTGTTCTTTAGCATTCTTAGGTCATTTTTGCATATCACAATGTGTTTTCAAACAACTTGCATTTCTTAGGTTTAGCATTAATAATTCATTTCCTTTTCTAGTTTATTACATTTATTTCATTGCATTTAGGCATACTTCATTCATATTGCATTGATTTTGAGTATAGGCATTGCCTATTTTGGCCCATCTTTCTCCTTTTAGGTGAAAAGCCCTAAAAGTGCAAGAAAGTATTAGGGTGCCAAAATCCTTATTTATAGTTCCATTAGGGCTCCAATTTGAGAATGTTATCTTTGAAAAGGTTTGCAAGGATTTTTGAGAAAATATTCATTGGCAACAAATGTGTTTTTTCAAAATTGAAACATTGTGACAATGGCGGTGTCACACATACGGGGGACAACTCAAGTAAAGAAGAGAAAAAGATAAGGAAAGAAACAATGACATCACAAATATAGGACACATGAGTGATCTGATGTTTCATATATATAAGTATAATAATAGTATATAAATGAATTGTCATCAATACCCTGTACTATATCAAACCATGTGAAGAATGCACAAGAAGACAAAGTAAAAATAGAAAATTGGGTCAAGATGGAAAGGAAGCCTAATGCCCCCAACACTTTGCATTGTCCCCAATTTTTTAAAAATCAAAAAACATATAAGAGGAAGAATGATGATACAAATATAAGAAGGTTTATGACACATAATCACTCCTGTATCCAAGCACCAACAAGGGTGACAAGGGTCATCTAGTAACACATAATGCAAGTACGGGGGAACACATCACAACACACATTCCTAATCTAAAGGTAAAGAAGAGGCATCCCTCTAACACTCACCGGCCAAGAGGTTGTCTACTTCCCAATCTAGATCATTATAGGGGGAAGGCGGAGGAGCCTACAGTGGTGGAATATTAAGGGGAGGAGCTTTCAACTCTCCCACAACAAGAGCTAAGGAAGAAGGCCTCACAAGGTCTTCTTTGTTTTACTCTTGTGGAGCTATGGTTGGCAATTTTGTGAATATCATTGATAAGGTTGAGACCTTATCTAGAGAGTTAAACATGCACTTTACAAGAGTGTCATGTGGTACCTCAATGGAGAGGACGGCACCCAAGATTCATCGCTAGGCTCACTGAATGACTCAGGAGTGGTGAAAAACTTAGGGGAAGCTGAACCTTGATCTGTCACTAGAATGGAACAAGCTAGCACAAGACCACCCTTCGAAGAAGGTGGGATCCTCTTACACCCCCCATTATTGGAAGGGCCAACCTCTACCTTTTGCTTCATTGAGGGATGTGAACTCCCCACAGATGAGGCAAGAGGCATGGAGGAGGAGGAGAAAATCATGGCAGACACCACCAAGGTAATAGGCATGTCCACAGGTTTTGGGAATAGTGGGATGTTCGAAAGGGACATCAAAAGGGGCAGCTTGACCGAAGGAGCGATAAAAACCCACACCTTTTTAGGGTTAGACACACTCACACTCACATGGGGATCTGAAAGTGAGACTAAAATCAATTGAACAGAAGTAGAGGGGAGAGAGAGGAGGACACAATAGGAGGCCTTGATACAAGGGCAGTCAAATCCTCTTCCTTTTTCTACAAGGTAGCCTGCTTAGTTTCTAGAGCTTTTCACTGGCACTTGTGCTCATGCACAATGCAGTTTCTATGAATCTTTGAGCTAGAGGTTGAGTGTTGTGAAGGGACATAAGGCTCCTACTCAGCCATAGGGGTTTCCATCACAGTCATTTTTATCAAAGGGACATACCCCTAAATAGGAGCAGGAGGAAGAGATTGAGATACAATGGGGAATTCAACTCTAGTGCTTTGACGACATGCCTCTTTCCATTCATTTCTTTAGGAGCAGGAGTGGTAAGAGGTTGTAGATTCTGAGACATAGAGAATTCCCTACAGGGACCCTTTCTTCTGCCATATTGAATGGGCCTAGGCTCCGTGAGCATAACAGGAAGCTCAAATGCAAGATGCTTCAACTTTCACCAAGTAGGCACCATAGGGTTCTCTCACAAATGTGAAGCAGAATCTAATGGTGCCACAATAGGGCAGGAGGAAGCGTCAGGCTAGATAGTGGAAGAGGAAGAAGATGAACCTTGAGAGTTCTTCTCTTCTATGGGCCCTAGTGACATCACTATCAACTTTTAAACAAGCCCTATGCAAAACAACATAGGGAGATGGAGGGTATCTCACTCTAGGAGTTAAGCGCCCTTTAGATTGTACTTCTCATAGGTTTGATACAAGAGCTCCTTCCTAGGTAGGAGTGGATCAATGGGTGTAGGCCAGAAGTGATCTAAGGAATAGCTACCACACACAACTGGTAGTTTATAGCCAGTGTCATGGATCACATGTACTGAACCCTCATGAATAAAATTTAGACATTTATGCACAGCCAAGGGAACTACATTCATAGCTACTAACTAGGGGATACCCAGCTTCACTCTAAAGAGTTTGGACCCCAAGATTATGTCAAATAGCATGTTTACAGACTTAGGTCTGACAAGGATTGACAAAATGATGCTACCAAGGGGAGGTACAAAACTTGTCCATTATGAATATGGATGCTGCTCACAAGTGTGTCATACCTATCTTTATGCAAGAATTTAATTAACATGATCTCCTCAGCTATAATATTCACTTGAGACACCGGTCAACAAGAACACTTGCTACAATGTTTCCGTTGATTCGCGCAAGGATATAAAGAGGAGATGGTTCTCTATTAAAACCCATCGGTAGGTCCTATGAGGTGAAGGTTATACCTAGACTACTACTCATAGGTTGGTAGAGGGGATATGCAGATGCAAGAAGGAATCCTTCATTTATGCTGAACAATACTCTCGCAAAGCCCCCCAAAGGTTCACAATCAGACAATGACCCAACTAAGGCCTCATTCTGCAACACATATAGAACCTTCTGACTACACCTACTAGGGGGTTGCATGTTGGGCTATAAGATGAAACGCCTCACAACACTCACACCTACAATGCTCCCAGAGCACAAGGAAAGGACCCTTCAACATTGCTAAACAGAACCAAAATGGTTCATGTTGAGTTCACCAAAAATGTAAGAGAGGGGGACCAACCACATCCAGGATCCAGGTCATGGAGAGCTAAGAGCATAGGGTTTCTCTAACTTACCTCACTCTAAAAGGATATTTTGGGGTGAAATTTGAGAATGAAGAGCACTATGTAGTACTTTTGTCACTCTATAGACCTAGGATTTTACTTGGGTCTAGATGAGTTGGTTGAACTGGAATTTGAATTGTACCTCAGACAACTCTCTATCCAAGGACAACAACACAAGTTTGGGATGACAGTGAGACACGTTGGCATCTGTACGACCAAAATGCATAAAGTATAATAAGAAAGTCCAAAAACCTACTGATAGTCTAGCTAGTTGGTTTTAATGAACATAACAAAATGATGAAGTATGAGAAATAAATAAGAAGATGATAAAGCAAGTAAATAAAATCTAAGGTGATGAAGATTATCTCACAAAAGCGCTTATTCGCCAACTAGCTCCATGCACACAAGTGAGAGGGAAAAATTGTTGGGGTTGTATAGGGGTTTTCCTCAATCAGACCCCTGCTTTGGTGTTTCCACCTCCAGGGTAGCTAGAAAGCGACGAAGTAGAATATGCGAGAAAGAAAGTAGAAAGAAAGATTGTTGAACACTACAAGACAATACTTTTCTACTCTATCAAATCACAAAGGAGAGGAGTGAAGCGTTACTACCTCCACCCAAAGGCTCACTAGCCAATAGAGGGAGAATGCAAGGTATGGACTTGGGAAAGTCACCACAACTGCAGTGGTGATGAAGGGAGGTCTCGCAAGACTCCAATCCCACAACTTTTATGGCTACCTCACACTTGCAATGAGTTTATGGAGTTCCAATGCTACAACAATGCTCATAATGAGGTGCTAGAGTGTTGCTTGAGAATGTGAAGAAATTGAATGAATTGCTAAGAGGATGTGAAAAGAGATCAAACGAATGCGTGAGGATGGAATGAATGAATGTGGAATGTTTTTGAAGGTGGGATGAGAAGAATCTACCATTTTTGGGCCAGTTGGTTGAAGAGGGATGTTACAATTCGACCCCAATCGAGTGTGTAACACCTTTGCCAACTTCAAACACAAGAATATGTCAGGGACAATAGTGTGCCACATAGACGTCCACACATCGGGCGTTCTTTCCTAACAAATATTCTCTCATTGACACATAGGACAAACACCAAGTGGATGGAAGATAGGTGGGTGATGTGGAATTTCGCCTTCGAACTTGATTTTATAAGGTGAGGGTATGTGAAAGGGGAACTTGCTTGAAGGGGTTCAAATTCGCTCCTATACATGGATGCACAAGTGTCAAAAGATAATAGCTGTTGGATTGATGTTTGCATGGTTTCAAATAAATTAGATTATTTCCTTAAATGAAATGGTTCAAATGACACACAACTTAATATATTTTTTTGCTCAATTTGACATGTTATGGGTAGTTGGAGGGGCTCTAGGAAAATTCATTGCTAGCAATTCATCAACAGAAAATTCACGAGCAATAATTCACTGCAGGAAATTTCACCACCAACAATTCACTGCAGGAAAATTCATTACCAACAATTCACTGTAGGAAAATTCACTACCATGACAAATTCACCTCAAGTAAAATGATAATAAAAAATGAAAATTATTTTTTGCAAAAAAAGTTCAATTTTTTTGAAATATATATTAAAAATATTAATGCGATTAATTTTCCATGGGGGTGAATTGTTGGTGGTGAATTTTACTTGTCGTAAATTTGTCATAGTCTGTGGTGAATTGTTGGAGATGAATTTTCTATTGAAATTGTTATATGCCAGGTGGAGGGAATTACTGATGACCCAAATTTAAGTTTAAATTTTAGACTTCTCAAATTAATTTTAGCTTTTGTGTAACCAACTTACTAGAAGAATTGATAACCTAAGAACTTGAGTAAAAATATGTAGAAATAAAAATTAAATTAGATTCATATTATTTGTTAACTTTTATACTAAAATATATCTCTAAAATATTTAATATTTATATCTTAGAAATATTTAATAAATAAATAAATAACATAAAAAATATTTAAAATTAAAATGAAATAAATAAATAAAATTATACATTTAATAATAAATGAGAAGAAACTAGTTAATGTAATAATAGAAAAGACAAGAATAAAATTGACAATGTGAATTTGACAAAATTATTGAAAAAGTAAAAATCATAAGAATAACTCATTCAAGATTTCTAGATAAATTGTGTGCGGATTTTTACATTAACGTTTTGGATTATACTCCATGATCCATCATTAGGATAAAAGCAGAAAGAAAGAGAAAATGATCCAAAATGTTGATGTAAAAGTCTGCACACAGTTATAGAATGCTAAAAAAAGATGAAATTTGTATGAAGAAGAAAAACACAAAGAATAACTTAAATGCTTTCTTATTCTTTCCTTTGTAAAGATAACTTCAACTACATTCGCCAGACAGGAAAAAGTGAAATTTGTCTCAGGAAGAAAAGTATAAAAGAATAGCCATTCATTCAAGTAAGAAAAGAACAAATGCAGTGGGACATGTTCTGCAAAGGTAAAGATGAGGGTATAATTTAAAGTCAAGAACTATGTAACTGTTTCAGCCCAAAAGAAGAGAATAATCAAAGTAAAAGCTAATGAAATGGCCCTGCCATGTTCTCTAAAGCTTAAGGTAAAGCCGGGCGAATAATTCTAAATCCACAAGTAAAGGAAAAGTAATTAGATTGATTGAACGAATTCTAACAAACATGAAGACTATTTATCCACTTTTTTTAAGATACCATTATAAGGGTTAAGAAGAAAGAAACTCATTGTACCATTATGGTAATGGTGTGATAAAATTACTTGTTTTCTCTTTTGAATTATCTTCAAATTAATATTTCAATAATAATAAAATATGGGAAGATTTGAAGGGTTATTCAAATGAAATGAATTTATTCTATTGAAAATACAAGAAGCTTATGTTTATCTTATTTGAATAAAAATAAATAAGATCATTATCAATATGATTCAAATTAGCTTGTTAACTATGCATTTCTTAATATGAAAAAATAGAAAATTATAATAAATTAGAACAAACATTCTTTTTTCAATGATAAAATTAAATTAGTTAGGATGACTATTTTTCATTACCTAATGAGAATAAAAAGAATTTCTCTTTCTCCTTTTGATTTTTGGCAAATTGTGGCAAATTGTTGTATTCAATGATTAAAAATATTTGAATTCACTCAAAAAAATTGGATGCAAATAGAGAAATCATTGAATTGTCATATAAAAAAGTGTTTTCTAACAATTCATCATCCAAAAATTCACCACCAACAATTCACCATGGAAAATTAATTGCAAACTTTTAATGTGAAGAATTTTCCACAGCGGGTGAATTGTTGGAGGTGAATTTTCCACAGCGGTGAATTACTGATGGTAAATTTTCCTTGAGATAAATTTGTCATGGCTGTGAATTTTCTAGTGGTGAATTGTCCTACAGTGAATTGTTGGAAGTGAATTTTCGTATAAAATGATGTTATACATGAAAATAGTGGAATTTATAAATTTGAATTCACAATTCTCCCTATCCAATTTTTTGAAAAAATATTTCCAATAATTAATCTTATAAAGATATATAAAGATAAATATCTCCAAAGATCTAGTCAAATTATAGTCATTCATATAGGAATTTTCAGTCATAAAATACTCAAGGAGCAACTCTTACTAGTCACTATGAAAAAAATATTTATGAAGGTGATACATTGATACCTCTATTATACAAAATATTAAAATATGATTGCATTGCTCAACATCCTCTTCAAGTTGAACAATTGTTGGAAACATGTTCAAATACTTCAATGTTTAAAAATTAAAAACTTAAACAAACAACCTCCAATGATTTTTTAGAAACTTTTGGGACCATTCATTGCTATTAGAATAATTTTGAAGCATAGTTAGAAATATGTGGTAAATGAAATTCAAAACGGTTATGGTTGTAAGGGGTACAATTTTTTGATAGATATAAAATTTATTGTATGCAAAATTACATTGATAGTTTTGATTGTAAATGTGGATAATTTAGGAAATGTATTGTGTAGTTTTTATTAATCTAGAGAACTTGTTGGATTATAAAAAGTTAAAAGAATGGATGCATTTTAGAAAAATCAATATGATATCAAAATATAATATTGGAAATGCATCTCTAAATATTTGATTTTTTCTATCAAAAGTGAGTTTTTAGGAAACTACTTAGGTCCTAGCTAAATATGCTCTCCAATGTCATATTGGGTAAAGGGTCTAAAGGAAAATGTTATTTGTGAGAGAATGATAAACATTGGTATTGTATTCAACTATTTGGGAAATTGGAATAAAAATCAATTTATCAATAAAGTGAAATATTTTTTATTTAATCATCAATATAAAGAATTCTATTTTATCTATTAAACCAAAAAAATAAAAAAATTAGGAGAAAAGATAATATCAAAACAAACAATAAAAGGTAATATATAAATGAAGAGATTCTTGTTATATATTTTTTATAATGTTAATAAAAAATTAAATGAATATCTTGTACCAAGTACACTATATCAATCATTATTATAAATGTAACCCATTTCTTTGTAAGTAGATATTATAATTCATAATTCAAAAGAAAATAACTTAATATATTTTTGCTCAATTGACATGTTATGGGTAGTTGGAAGAAATTACTAATGACCCAAATTCAAGTTTAAATTTTAGATTTCTTAAATAGTTTTATCTTCTGTAGAACTAACTTATTAGAAGAATTGATAATCTAAGAGTTTGAACTGAACACTAAAAATATGTTAAAATAAAAATTATATTAAATTCATATTATTTGTTAACTTTTATAGTAAAATATATCTCTTATATATTAAACCTTGTATTAAATACAACCTTATCAAAATAAATCTAAAATGAAAAGAAAAATATAAGATATAAAATTTTCATTATTATAAATATTATCTTTCATCATTAAAGAATATTTAATAAATAAAAAAGAAACATCAAAATATTTAAAATTAAAATGAAAAAAAATATATAAATAAAATTACACATTCAATAATAAATGAGAAGAAAACAGTTAAAAAGTATAAGAATAACTTCAAGAAAAGGTGAAGTTTGTCTGAAAAAGAAAAACATAAAGAATAAGTTAAATGCTTTCTCATTCTTTCCTTCGTAAAGATAACTTCAACTAGGTGAAATTTGTGTGAAGAAGAAAAGTATTAAAGAATAGCTTTGGAAGTTTGGTAAAGCCCACCTATTCCTTCGTAAGAAAAGAATAAATGCGGTGGGACATGTTCAGCAAAGGTAAAGATGAGGGTATAATTCAAAGTCCACAACTATATATCTGTTTCACTCCAAAAGAAGAGAATAATTAAAGGACAAATGGAATGAGATGGACCTACCATGTTCTCTAAAGCTAAAGTTAAAGCCGGGGGAATAATTAAAGTAAAAGCAATTAGAATAACTTCGGCCTTAAGAATTCTGAGAATCGTTCCTAACAAGCTCTGTATTCATTCTTATAAATATACTTCTTTCCCTGCTCTACTCACATCCATTGCAATTTGGTCAGTTTTTCTTAGTTCAAATTGGTCAATAACTGAGCACTATTCTTCAGTTTCTCAGTTGTTAAAGAGACGTCAAATTTTCAAGGTTCATAATAGTGTTTGAGAGTGCTTCAGTCCTTAGCAATATTTGAGAGTGTTTCAAATTATATCTGTGTAGTCCTAAGTGATATTTGTGAGTGCTTCAGTTTCTCAATTGTTAAAAAGATCAATTATGGCATCTGCTTTACTTGATGTTGTTGTTGAGAAACTTGGCGGAATGATGATAGAAGAGATAAACAAGGAGGTTTCACTTGTCCTTAACTTCAGAAAGGACTTTGAATGGCTGAGCAAGAAGCTCACAAACATAAGAGGCTACCTCAGAGATGCAGATGTGCAGAGTGCACACAATGTGTCTGTGAAAAAGTGGTTGCTAGATGTGGCAGAGATTGCTTGGGATGCAGAGGACATACTGGAAGAATGTGCTGTTGAATCTAAAGTCACGAATAATGAAAGCCCCCAATCTTCTTGTGTCTCTGCTTTCAGCTGTTGTCAATTAGTGTTTCGCTATAAAATGGCACGTCGGATTAAGGAGCTGAGAGATAGAATGAAGTCCATCATGGAAGATGTAGCGGTGCTGAAGCTTGTTGAGGATATGACTCGTTCAGAGCAACCTTCCACGAGTACATCGCGGAATGTAAAATGGAGGGGTTCAAGTCTAATGGAGAGCGGTTCACGGCCAGTGGCTATCGAGTCCAAGGTTGAAGAAGTTCTCCACCTACTTGACGACCCTGCCACTCCTGTCATTGCCGTCGTTGGTATGGGCGGCGTCGGGAAGACATTTTTACTGCAAAATGTTTTCAACAGAATAAGAGGTAAGTTTGATAAGTCAATCTGGCTCGCTATTTCTCAGACTAACTCCCTTAAAAAGCTGCAAGCTGCTTTAGCCTTGGAACTGGGTTTGCACGAGGTCGTCAATGATAGGGTAGAAGAGGTGAAAGCAGCAGAGTTGATTTGTGGCCGTTTAGAAAGCACGAGGTTCCTCATTGTGCTGGATGATGTATGGAGAGCAACTGGGGAATATAACTTGATGTCTGCACTTGGCCTTCCAACTGGGCATAATAGCCAGTCCAAAATTGTGGTCACCACACGGAACAGAAATGTGTGCAGAAGCATGAATGCTCGTGTTTATGAGTTGCAACCTTTGTCAGAAGAAGAGAGCTGGAATCTGTTTTGTGCTTTTGCCTTCGCTGACTGCTTGCAAAATCAACCGCCACATTATCTTGAAGGAATTGCTCGACAAATAGAAGGGGAATGTGGGAGATTGCCTTTGGCTGTTAAAACAGTGGCAGCATCTCTAGCGAGCGAGAGATCGTCAAGGGAGTGGGAATTCAAATTGACGCAGTTGAAAGCGGCATCTTATACCGAGGACTCAATTATGCAGATTCTCAAGTTGAGTTATGATTCTCTCCCTCCTCATCTTAAGCCTTGTTTTGTATATCTTTCTTTCTTTCCCGAGGATGAGCAAATAGAATGCCAATATCTCATAAACCTGTGGGTAGCAGAAGGATATGTTCCTCAAGGAGAGGACCAGCTAGATATTGGATGGAGGTATATATGCCATCTTCAAAGTCTATGTTTGGTCGAGAGGGTCGAGAGGGTAGAGATACTACAGGAGATAATGTTCGGATATAGCACTACTGATATTAGGTTCAAAGTGCATGATTTGTTGCTGGATTTGGCCATTAGTATAGCAAAAGAAAGTCAGTATGCATTTATCATAGAGGAATCCTTCAAAAAAGGTCCAGCTATGCAAACGAGCAGTTGTTACCGGAGGATTTTAATGGGCAAGAAAAGCATAGGTGATGGTGATGTAGATGCAATGGCAAGCAACAGGGCATATTCTGCATCACGTCTTCGCACTCTCTCTTTCTCACAAAATGGAGGCATTCAAAATATCCCAGCAATCTTGCTTAGTGGTGCGAGAGTATTGCGTGTTCTTGATTTGAGTGGCACTGAAATCTCGTCATTGCCTGCTTGTGTTGGAAACTTGAAGCTCCTCAGAGTTTTGAATTTAAGCAGGACAAATATTGCCGAGGTACCAGAATGTGTGAAAAGCAATAAGAGTCTCCGCTTCCTTGACATTTCTGAGTGCCCAAATCTAGAACAGTTGCCTCAGTGGATTGGTGAACTAAGTTGCCTAGAATATCTGGATGTAAGACCAAAAGCTGTAATTATAAACTCAAACAGTCAGAAATCCATGCCCAAGGGAATATCAAAGCTTGTGCATTTACAGGTATTGAGAACAGATGGCAACAACAAACTATCTGTTGAAGATAATGAATTCTTAAAGTTGGAGCATTTTGTCAATTTGGTCAACCTCCGTGAAATGCTGTTAGATATTCGTCATGAGGGTGAATTGAAAAGTATAGAAGATGGGATCCTTGCCACGTTGGTGAAGATGCGTAAGCTGATAATATACATCTGGGTTTCTAATGAAGGTAATCCTCCACCTCTATCGGAGAAAATGTTAGCTATGAAGGATCTTGAATACCTTTACCTAGGTTCCTTTGCAGTACCAAATTGGATATGTGGCTTCTCAAGTTTGATGCAATTGTACTTAGATGACTGCCCATGTGCTGAATATCCAGCTCTAGAAATGATGCCCAACTTAATAATGTTGGAGTTGTATTCTAATGATATTTGCAAGGCATTGCCAAAAGGGTTTGGGAAGCTCGGGGGATTCCCTCAGTTGCGTCAGTTTACAATCTTTGATTTTCCAGTGTTAGAGGCGTTGCCAGAATTAGAGGATGGAGCGATGCCACGTCTTGAGATATTAAACGTAGCGTGGTGTCTCAATCTGAAGAAAGTTCCACGTGGATTGGTGCTCTTGAAAAGTCTAAAAGAGTGTCACTTTTCTGATACGGGAGTAGATGGAATGTTGAAGGAGGGTGGGGAATTATGGAATAAAATGAAAGCCAATAACCCCAATGTTGTTATTAGAACGCGCTAGTGAGGTTTGGGGTAGTCAAATGTAAAATGAGTGTATTTTTATAGTTATGTCTCACTTCATTATCATGTATTGATATGAGTGTAAATAAAAATGTATATCAAGAAGTTTTAATATTTTAAAAAAATATTAATATAATTTACTATTATTTATTAATAAATTATCATTTTATTATAATATGCGTGATTTATATTAAAAAAATTAATATAAAATATTTATAAATTTTGAAAAATGAAGATAAATGTATATAAAGAAGTTTTGAAAAAAAGTATATGTAAAAATCACTAAATATTTTTAAAAATCAATTAATACAATTTATATTATAATTGTTATGCTTACTAGTATAAATATTTTAAATAAAGTTATTGAGAAAATATAAAATATTAATCTTAAGTGATTTTATTTACTTTACAATCATTTCATTTTATATTAAAATTATTTGTTTCATTTTTATTTACTTAAAAATTATTTTAGTTGTTAAAGAGTTATGTATTTACTTAAGAATTATTTATCTAAACATTGTTTTATTTATTTATTTATTTTTAAATATATATCTTTTTATTTTTAATTGATTTTTTTTTTTGATGAGTAAGATAAGATTGTATTGATTTTTTTAAAAAAATTACATTTGGAAGCCCTGACTTTAATTGAATTTTTTTTTTAAACTTAAGAGTTATTTTATTTTTTGTTTAAGATTTATTTTATAGTTTTAGTTTTCTTAAAAATACATGTTGGATGTGTTTTAATTTTTATGTACATGGACATAAAGTTACCTTCCTACTATAATAAAATCTCATTCAATGTAATGACCAAATAATTAGTTTGTCTAATAACTATATAATGTAAATTTAATAATTTATTATTTGTGTTGAGTAGTTACTAGTTAGCTCCTATGGAAAAATTGGTTGTATACTTTTAAAGTGTGGAAGGATTTATAACGGTCATTAATAATATAATCATATAGAATACCCAAAAATAATATAATTTCTATGTCCTTTCAAATCATGTGTAAATGTAAATTTCTCAAATTTATTTTATGTTTGAACCTTGAGCCACAATGGTATCAAAGCTATAGAAGGCCCTAAAATTTTATAAACCTCACTACACCATTCCTCTTGCAATAATTTTTGTTCTAGAAATCTACACCCTCTATAAATTTGTTAACACTTTCAATTTGGAAGTCCAAGATTTTATAAATGAATATTTACCAAAAGAATTTAGGAAATTGGCTAATCTTCAAATATTGAGGATTCTTTTTATGGAAGGAGGAATGATGTGGTAAATATGAATAAAATGTGTTAGCATGAGAAAAGTGGTAAAAATGTGTTTCTAGCATTGGATTTTTCACAAAACGAATTAATATTATTATTGGAAATTTTGGTAGCTCTATATACTAAACACAAAACCAAGGCATTGAAATTACAAAAAAAAAGGTGTTGAAAAACTAGTTTTATTAATTTAACATAGTATTGGTATTTTCATTATTTTGTACCGTTACATTGGTAAATTATTTCTTTTGCAATTTTGATATTAAATGGATGTGGGAGACTGTAATGAAAACTATTCTATAATTTTGATGAAATAAGTTCTATATCTTTAGGATTATGTTTAACGTTATTTCTCAATGCTTGCTATGAGAATAATGAAGTATTATTTTGGTCGGAATATACCAAATAATTTGGGAAGAAGCTAGGAAGTGTATTCTAAATCATTAAACACCACCGACTGTGCCAGGGATAAATGAATATGGTTCTCTCGAACCAAGGTCCATTCAAACACCCCAGTTCATGCGAACCCATAAAAAGCAAAAAAAAAATCATAGGAGTGGTTTTGAAATTTTCCTTCCTCACTGGAATTATAAGCCATTTTTGTGGGTTTACCCCTTCAAATAAGGTTTTTCTTATAAAGCATCTATTTAATATGAAAATGGTAGAAGGTGGGTCAATTGTTGATCATTTAAATGAGTTTAATACGGTTACCAATCAATTAGCTTCTGTAAATGTAAACTTTGATGAAGAAGTTAGGGCTCTTTTGATTCTATGTTCTTTTTCTAAAAGTTGGAATAGCTTGGTAATGGCAGTTAGTAATTCTATTTCTAATTCAAATATGCTAAAATTTGATAATGTTGTTGGTGTTATTTTGAGTGAGAAAATTTGTAGGAAAAGCTTAGGTGGTACATCCACATTAGGTAGTGTTTTGAATGCAAAAAGTAGGGGCATAACAAAGGAGAGACGAAATAATTTTGGAGGTTGTGGTAATTCATGAGGAAAATCATAGGAAAAGAGGTCTCAATCTACCTTGACAAGAAGGATTACTGGTATTCTGGTAAGCCAAGTCATTTAAAGAAATATTGCTAGTCTCAGAAAAATAAACAAGGAGACAAAAATGAAGGAAATAAAAAGGAAAATGTGGTAAGTAATAAATATGATGAGGATGCTTTGATTCTTTCCCTTGATAATGTTGATGATTCTTGGGTGTTAGATTAAGGGGCTTCATTTCATGCCATGCCCCATAGAAGTTATTTTTTTGACTATGTCCAAGGGGATTTTGGGCTAGTTTATTTGAGAGATAACGAACCTTTTCAGATTGTTGGAAAGGGAAGAATCAAGATTAAGTTGCAGATTCAAAATTAGTGACTACTACATGAGGTAAGGCATGTTCCAAGGTTAAGAAAAAGTTTAATTTTTGCAAGGCAACTAGATGATGAAGGTTGTGTTGTTGCATTTAGTGATAAAAACTGGAAGGTTACAAAAGGTGCCTTAGTGATAGCAAAAGGTGTGAAAGTAGGCACCTTATATCTTTGTATAGGTCATACTATTCCTCTACTTTAGCTATTTCAGATAAAAGTCAATGTTTAGGAACAGTTGTTGTAGTTTAGTAGGCAGAAAATCAAATAGTTGTTGTGGGTTTTGAATTAGCATTGTGGTATAGTAGACTTGGGCATATGAGTGCAAAAGGTATGAAAGTTCTTCATTTAAAGAATGTTTTACTAGGTATAAAATGTGTTAATATGGATTTCTATGAAAGTTGTGTGTATGAAAAACAAAAGAGAGTTAGTTTTCTCAGGGATGGGAAGCAAAAGAAAGATGAGAAATTGGAGCTTTTGCATACGGATGTATGGTGACCAACTCAAGTATCTTCTCTCAGTGGCTCTCAGTATTATTTCACTTTTATTGATGATGAAACAAGGAAGGTATGGGTTTATTTCCTTAGGAAAAAATATGATATATTTGAAACTTTTAAAAAATAGAGAAGCTTGGTTGAGAATGAGATAGGTAAATAGTTAAAATCTCAGATCTGATAATGGTGGTGAGTATTGTAGTAAAGAGCTCGAAGATTATTGTTCCTCTAATGGTATTCATAGGTAGAAAATGGTTCCAAGGACTCCACAAGAAAATGGAGTGGCTAAGTGCATGAATAGAACAATAATGGAGCAGGCACGAACTATGAGATTCCATGTTGGTTTGCCTTTAAACATGTGGATAGAGGTTGTAAACACTATTGTTTATTTAAATAATAAAGGTACCTCTAATCCTTTGGGTTGCTACGCCCTTAATATTATTGTACATTGGGTTATGAATAGTCGGCTTGTGGCTATCTTAACTCTCTATTAAGTCATATTATCATTAGTATATTGTTATTTAGTTGTTTAGGTCGGCCTAAGTCTTATATAGGTGTGTCTAAGTCATGCTAGGTGATATCCTTGGCATAAATAGGTATATATAGGAGGTTGTGAGTCTTATTTTCATCATCAAGTGTGAAGTGTGTTCTCATTAGAGATATTTGGAGGTTTTCCCCCTCGAAGTGGCTTGTTATTCTTAGTTATTATCAAGTATTTGCAGCATATTTCATATCATATTCTTCTATTGTGCAAGTTATTTCATAACAAGTGGTATCGAGCATGATCTTGGCACCATAGAGGCAAGGTTTTTCTCAATTTTGGAGGCGATTTTGGGAAGAGCATATCTTTCAGATTTTGGCGAATTTTTTTTTATTTTTAAAGGGTTTTTGAAGAACATATTGAAGAAGCTACAGTCCAGATTTCAAAAGAATTGGAGCAGAATTAAGCGAATTATTACAGAATTAGGGTTTCTACACTATTTTTTTGGAATCTACATATCTCGCACATCTTGTTGAATTGGAGTCTGATTTTTATTGGGTTTTTGAAGAAATAATAAACGAGATTATAGTAAAAATTTGAGAGAATTTAAGTTTCATTTGTATGATTTATTTTAACATTAGTGGTTTCCATCATGTCAGGGCTTGGAACAAGGGGTAAAAAGAATGTCACTCCGGGGAAGACTCCTAATAAGGATGGTGAAAAAATTGAGGATATTACTCATAATGAGGAAATCAATACAAGGGAAGACATTTCATCAATGAAGATGGATATGAGTGACCTAAGAGGAGATATTTTAGATATACGGAACATGTTAAGTACTTATATGGCTGAACCAAGAAAGGAGTTCTCAAGCAACCAAGGTGAAAATTCCAGGTCAGATAACATTGAAACAAGTTTTAATACACCTATGGGATCTAGGAATTTATTTCCAAAGGTGGATATGTAAGTTTGATGGTAAGGATCAACATGGATAAACCAATGGAGAATTTTTGGTACACCAACCCAACATAAAAGGTCAAGATGGCTTCCTTATATTTAGAACCATATCAATTCATTTGGTATCGTTGGCTTTGCACTCATCAAGGTAAAAAGGGGCTCACCGTCTCATGGTCAATTTTTACAAAGGAACTCCAAGCATAATATAGCAATAGCATCACAAATAACTTCTTTAGCCAGCTAGCTAAACTTCAACTAATAGAATCAGTTAAGGATTATATTTAGCAATTCCAAAATCTATCCTTAAGGGTGGATACAATTATGGAGGAAAACTTGAATGACTTATTCTTGGGTGGTCTCATGATCATATCTGGCCATGAGGCACGATGTTTGTGCCCTAGTTCCATAAACGAGTCTTTTTATCTTAGCAATGGGGTAGAGAGAAGTATTTGATTCCGCACAAGTACAATGTGACAAGAGAGAGAGGCGACCCAACACAACCCATTAAGTTGACTCCACAAAAAATTGAGAAAAGAGCAAAAGGCTTGTGTTTCAATTGTGATAGCAAATACAGTCGAGGACATAAATGTAGTGAAAAGAAATTGTTTTATATTGAAGGTCCTAATGAGGAAGAAGAGGAGGAACCCATACTAGAAGATGAAAGGATTCAAATGAGGAACTTAATGATTCCTAAACTAACCATTTCTTTTGTCATGCAATTTTAGGTTTCAGCCCACAAACTCTCAAGGTGGTGGGGTTCTAAAATAGCTGCATAGTAACAAGGATCGACACTCCGTGCAGTACCTTTGCGAATTCTTTACTAACAAAAGTTAGCTACGCGTCTAAATTGTTTCATATATCCAACTCTAGAGTTTCAAGTTTTGATTGCAAATGGAGGTACAGTTAGTTGTTCAGGGAAGTGTCATAGCATTAAATTATCCATAGGAGATTATCAACTTGATAATTCCCAATGTATGTATATCCATAAGGCAGACAGTCCTTGGGAGTACAATGGCTTACTACATAGGGAACAATTGAGATGAACTTCCAAGAACTATTCATGAGACTTCAATCAAGGAAGGCTAGTAGAGCGGCAAGGAAGGCAAAATTCCACAATGGTAAGCTCTCATCAAATGCAAAAGTTGGGCTAAGAAAGGAGTGGATGGACTTAGGCCCAACTATGTTCACAGAAGTCTCTCAATCTAATACCCCACCATCCGCATTTGGTGTTTGGCAATTGATCACCATGAGCCTGGAGATATGCCTAAAGGACTTCCCTCCTAAGAGGGACTGCTGACTGTCACAGAAGAGTCCCAGAGCCAACCACCTAACATCGTTTTCTCCATGTATCCACACATGTGATGAGCAGAAAGATTGCTGAAGAGATGCTAGAGGTGAATCATCGCATAGCCAAAGTGCTACCTCACTCGTGAAGAGGGTACGCAGAAGGATGATACGGTACATGTCCAGATTATAGAGTGCCTGTTATGTACACTATTAAAGATAAGCCCAATTCCATTCATTGATGATTTGCTAGATGAATTAAATGTGGAGCTTATGCAAGCTTACCAAGTTAGATCTTAGATCTGGTTATCACCAAATTTGGATTAAGGAGGAGGATATTTGTAAGACAGCATTTCAGACTCATGAGGGTCATTATGAATTTTTGGTGATGCCATTTGGTCTTACTAATGCACCATCTACATTCCAAAGTTTGATGAATTCCATTTTTAAGTTCTTGAGAAAGTTTGTGTTAGTATTCTTTGATGATATATTGATTTACAGCAAGACTTGGGAAGAACATTTGCAACATGTGGACCAAGCATTACAAATACTTGAAGATCATAAACTCTATGCTAAGCCATCCAAGTGTGCTTTTGGTCTTACAGAGGTGGAGTATTTGGGACACAGTTTCACATGAAGGAGTAAAGGTGGACCCTAACAAAATTAAGTCTATCATGGAACGGCCTATTCCAAAAACCATTAAGAAACTGAGAGGATTCTTGGGATTGACAGGGTACTATAGAAGATTTGTGAAGAATTATGGTCATATAGTAGCACCTCTCACCACTCTATTTAAGAAGGATTCTTTTCATTGGAACGAGTCTGCCAATACAACATTTGAGAGATTAAAGGAGGCTATGTGTACAACTCTAGTACTTGCCACTCCTGACTTCACCAAGGAATTCATTATGGAATGTGATGCTTCTAGAAATGGGATAGGAGCAGTGCTCATGCAAGAAGGTTGACCAATTACTTTTCAGAGTCATCAATTAAAAGGTAAGAATCAACTAAAACCTATTTATGAGAAGGAAATGCTAGCAATACTACATGCAAAGTTGGAAACAATGGCGGCCTTATCTATTGTAGACATTTCAAGGCTAAGAAAGATCACATGATACTAAATATTTTTTTTTGAACAACGATCAAGAGCAAAAAAATGGGTCAAGATGTTAGGATATGACTTTGAGATTGAATAAAGAAAGGGAAAGAAAATATTGTTGTTGGCGTAATCAAGGAAGGATGAGAAAGATGAAGCTTTATTGTGTGCCCTTTCAATATTATAAGCAAATTGGGTGGAGGAAGCCAAAGTAGAGTGGCAAAATGATATTGCGACTAGTAATCTCATCGAGCAATTAAAAAGTGATCCTAGTAGTTCAGATAAGTTTTGTTGGAAGGGAGATACTCTTTGGTATAAAGAGCGTTTGTATCTCCGCAAGAATTCCAACCTTAAAATCAAGATTCTCACAGAGTTGCATGAGTCTACAGTCATTCGTGATTTGAAGACATACATCATCGGTCAAGCAAGATTGGAGGCCATGTTCCAAAATTTGTAACAATGCTTGCGTGTCAAAGGCATAAAGGGGAGACACTAAGACACTAGGTCTCTTTGCAACCTCTTTATCTATTCCTAGTGCCAAGATTAAATAGTATCTATGACTTCATCACAAGGCTTCCAAATCTAAAGGTCATAATACACTACGCAGAAGATCGTACCACTAAATATGCACATTTCATTGCATTAGCACATCCTCACGTTAGTGTAGTACAAAGCTTTTTTGGAGAATATCCAAAAGCTACATGGTACACCTAAAGTTATTATTAGTGATCGTGATCCTATCTTCACTAGTCACTTTTGGAAAGATTTATTCTCATGTTTGGGTACTCAATTGGCTCTTAGCTCTTCATACCACCCTCAATCAAATGGGCAAACAGAGGTTTATGGCGTTTGGAAGGATATCTACGTTGTTTCACTTCAGAAACAGTCTGGGCAGTAGATTACTACCACTTGCAGAATGGTGGTATAACACTTCTTTTCATAGCTCATCAAAAATGTCTCCATTTTTGGCACTTTATGGATATCATCCTCCTTCCATCACATCATCAATTAAGGTGTCCCCAAGAGTTCAGGCAGTAGAAGACCACTTGCTTCATCAACAACAAGTACTTTCAGGACTCAAGGAGAATTTATCCATGGCACAAAATCGAATGAAACAACAGGCAGACCAACATCGTAGTGAAAGAAGTTTTGAAGTTGGGGATTGGGTCTTCTTGCGATTGTAGCCTTATAAGCAAATATCACTAAAGCAGCAAAGAAAGAATAATAAGTTGTCTCCAAAGTATTATGGTCCATACCAAATCATGCAGAAGATCGGTAGTGTTGCCTACAAGCTTGAGTTGCCACCAACAACAAAGATACATCCAGCTTTCATGTTTCCTCGTTTGAAGAAGGTAATTAATAATATTCCCACTCAAACAACACTTCCCGAGTTGGATGAAGAAGGAAGAATCATTTTGGAACCAGAGTGCATTCGTCAAACACGCACAAAGAAGCTGAGGAATAGAACTATCATTGAGTATCTCATCCAATGGAAGAAGTTACCAGTTGAAGATGCCACATGGGAAGACAAGGAGTTCATTCAAAAGTTTCCAAACTTGATTAGCATTGAGGACAATGCTTCTTTGAAGAAGGGGGGCATGCTACGCCCTTAATATTATTGTACATTAGGTTATGAATAGTCGGCTTGTGGCTATCTTAACTCTCTATTAAGTCATATTATCATTAGTATATTGTTATTTAGTTGTTTAGGTCGGCCTAAGTCTTATATAGGTGTGTCTAAGTCGGCCTAGGTGATATCCTTGGCATAAATAGGTATATATAGGAGGTTGTGAGTCTTATTTTCATCATCAAGTGTGAAGTGTGTTCTCATTAGACATATTTGGAGGTTTTCCCCCTCGAAGTGGCTTGTTATTCTCAGTTATTATCAAGTATTTGTAGCATATTTCATATCTATTCTTTTATTGTGCAAGTTATTTCATAAAATGGGTTGTGGTATTCCAAAGGAAGCATGGACAAGTAAGAAGGTGAGTTATTATTTTCTCAAAACCTTTGGTTGTGAAGCATTTGCATATGTAGATTCAGAAAATAGAACCAAGCTTGATGCAAAATGAAAGAAATGTGTATTTGTTGGATATGGCATTGATGAATTTGGTTAAATAGGCTTTGGGATTTTGAAAATTAGAAAATTAAGAGAAGTAGAGATGTCATATTCAATGAGAAAGTGTTGTACAAAGATCAGTTGCAGCAAAATGAGAAGAAAGAAAATGATTATGTAGTGTTAGATGATACTCCAAATCCTCATGCTCCACAACAACAGCAACAACAAATACCACAAACTCCAATGAATGTTAGATGATCTTCAAGGATAAGTAGACCTCTGAAAATATTTTCTCCCTCTTTGTATTCTATTTTATTAACTGATGCTAGTGAACCGGAATGCTATGATGAAGCTATGCAGGTGGATGAGCTTCTCGGTGGGAGCATGGAATGGAAGAAGAAATGGAATCCTAGCTGAAAAATCAGACTTGGGACTTATGCAATTTTCCTGTAGGTAAAAAGGATTTACCAAACAAATGGGTTTATAGGTTGAAAGAGGAATATGGAGGTAAGAAAATATTTTAAAGCTAGGTTAGTTGTAAAGGATTTGCACAGAAAAAGGGTATTGATTTTGATGAAATATTTTCTCTAGTTGTTAAAATGACTTATATTTGTATTATTTTAAGTATTGTGGTTGGTGAATATTTGCATTTAGAACAGCTTGATGTTAAAACAACATTTCTCCATGGTGATTTGGAAGAGGAAATATATATTCCAAAATAGCCACAAGGATTTAAGGTCAAAGGTAAGGAGAAACTAGTGTGCAGGTTGAAGAAAAGTTTATATGGCTTGAAGCAAGCACCTCAACAATGGTATGCTAAATTTGATAGTTTTATGGTTGAGAAAGGCTACAACCAGTGTAATTCAAGCCATTGTGTTTACTTTAAGAAGTTAGATTATGATAGTTGCATTATTTTATGTTTATATGTTGATGATATGCTTGTAGCGGGATCTAACTGGATCACATAAAGGAGTTAAAACATCAGTTAACAAATTCATTTGCTATGAAGGATTTGGGGGCAACAAAACAAATCCTTGGTATGAAGATTACAAGAGATAGGAAAAATAGAAAAAAAATTATCTCAGGTTGATTATGTTGAGAAGGTATTGTAGAGGTTTAATATGAATAATACAAAAGTTGTTAGCACACCTTTGCCTAGTCATGTCAAATTGACCAAGGATATATATCTAAATACACAAGAAGAGGAAGACAAAATGTCCAAGGTTCCATACGCTTCAGTTGTAGGAAATTTAATGTATGTCATGGTATGCACAAAACCAGATATTGCACATGTTGTAGGAGTTGTTAGTAGATATATGAGTAATCTCATAGTTGAGCATTGGAATGTGGTAAAATGGATTCTCAGGTATTTGAGAGGTACATCTTATAATTTTTTATATTTTTGAGGATTCTAATATTGATTTAAAAGGTTATGTTGACTCAAATTTGGTAGGAGATATAGATATTAGGTAGAGTGCCACAAGTTATGTATTTACAGCTGGTGGGAGAGCAGTGATTTGGATTTCTCAGTTGTAAAAGGTGGTTGATTTATCCTCCATGGAGGTATATTATGTAACTACAATAGAGTCAAAAAAGAGATGATATGGCTGCAACTTTTCATGCAAGAGTTGGGAAAACAACAAGTTGAAAGTTACTTGTTTACAGATAGTCAGAGTGTTATACATCTTGCAAAGAACTATGTCTTGCACTCTAAAACCAAACAAATATAGCTAAGATATCATTTCATTTGATCGGTATTGGAGGATGGAAAGGTAAAGCTAGAAAAGATACATACAAATGACAATCCGGAAAATATGTTTACAAAGGTGGTGACAAGGAGGAGCAAAGCTTCTCTTTAGCTTCAGTTGGCCTTCAAGGTTGAATTCAAGTAAAACAGAACATCATGGTCTAAGGTGTTGATTTCCAGTGGGAGTTTCATGGGTAGTGGTGTTATGATCAATCTCCAAGTGGGAGATTTTATGGAGTGGATTCTAATCAATCTCCAAGTGGGAGATTGTTGTGCTATGGAGACCAATCAAACTCAGATAAAATCTTCATATTAATTTTCATTAAGTGGCAAAAAATTAGAGTTAGGAAATTTGACGTAAACATTTGAATGAGTTATCTATATTATTTCAAAAATATGTAAGAATAGGATTTGTAGCAAATTGAATGTAGTTTCTAAACTACTAGGTTTATTTAAAAAAAAAATCAATTTGGTGGAAATTTAAAATTTCAATGCAGTAGTACTTCAATTTCAGGGAAAAAATAAGTAGGTGTCTATCTGACCACCCTAACCACAATCAAATGGTAATATTTTTTATAAAATTTTAGATATAAGTAAAGGACTCATGTCCTGATGTGATGCATATTTTTTTATAATTTTTTTCCAAGTAAATAATTAATTATGAATTTTTTATTACAAATTTTAAAAAATATAAAAATCATATGTTTAACCACCTTAACTTAGTCAAAACTCATAAATTTTGAATTTTTTAATCCTATATGTGAAGCATAGAATGTGACATCATTTTGGATTCAAAAATGTGATACCGTTTGAAAGCTATAGATGTTTTTCAATCCCTATCAATCAGGAACTTTAGTCGTAATTCAAATAGAAAATGAATAATAATTATTTATTAAATTCAAAGTAAAGCATAATTTATATTGGTGGAAAGCTGAGAATCTCCTTTAAAAACCCTTTTCATTTCATCAATTTTGGGTAAAAAAAGAAGTCGTCAGCCACATGGACCATCATATCAGTTACATATCGCCACCTTTTGGCCCATCATAATCCTGCACATACCTTGGAAGTGATTAGTTACAATGTTTTAATATAAAGTCAATTGATGGCTAGAAATATTAAATGTAGTTTCCCAAAGAAAATGTTTTACTAGGTGCATGAGGCACAAACAAATGACACACTTCATTGGTAATTAATGGGACATGTGTGGGAGCGTATCAGAACACTTGGTGATGAGTTTTGAGGGCAGCAAATCATGAAAAATGTTAGCAGAAAATTGCAAAGTAGTGGCTAGAAAAACGTAGGAGAAGCTTCGAGTACCCGTGTAAAACCAACAAGTGAAAAACGTGATGAAAAATGTTACTACAAGTTGGAGTATTTGTTGCATGTTTTGTAAAGTTTATTTACTAGAAGTTTAATATATATTGGACCCTGTGTTGGTGGATGTAGTCTAAATTTGGGTGAACCATGTTAAACCTTTGTGTTCTTCTTTTGTTGTCCATAAATTTTGTGTGTTCTATTTCTCTATTTTATTTATCAAATAGGCATTTAACTATTTGAAATCTACCTTCTAACCCTAACACCTATCAAATTATCTTATTAGTAAACTTGCGAAGAATTTTAGAATTTTTCAAAAAATTGCCAATTTTCCCAAGGGGGCATCATTCTATCCTGCATCCGTTGGGGCACATTAGGGCATATCCTAGGCTAAATCTTCATTATTATTCTTTGACACAATACTCAGAATTGCATTGTATCAAAAAGAGGCAAAATTTAGATAGTGAAAGATGTCCTGAGCCTACAAGCAATGTTTTATCACTAATTCACCTACTTTCATGCATAATTAAATAATTTTAATTATTTAATTATTTTCTATGTTACCTATAAATAGGGCCCCTTCTCTTTTCCTAACTATCTTTTCTTTTTCCTAAGTTTGTTGCTTAAACTTGTGTTAAGGTGGCCTTTTGTTGTCTTCCTCAAACTCAGGCAGGGTTTTCGTTTGTTCTTCGAACCTCTCATTTTACCACTTGCATTGTTTGATTCTCACTAGGCAGTGTTTTCTCACCATTTTCAAACTTACCTTTCCTTCAAGAGTGGGTGTACGAGTGTTAATAACTCAAGTGATGAATTTTCATGTGTCAAAATCTAGAGACTTCATTCGCAATTTGTACCTTTAAGCAGTATTCTTGGTACTATTTGAAACCTAGGTAATGTTTTCTTAAGTTATGTGAACTATCCATTTTTCTACCCAGAAGGTTTTTAGTGATTAATGGAATAACATCAACCCTAATTCACATAACTAGTACAGTAAAGGAAACCAACATTTTCAAATATTATATGAACAAGGAAACCAAAGAAGCCATGCATACAAAGACACAGTGATATTAAAGGAATTTTTTTTTATTTATATATATAAAAACATTTTTATATTGCATTGGTACTACAAAATTGTCTGATTTGACTAAAAAATTTCATATTGTGGGCAAAAAGACAAAAAGAGGCACTTCTTCTCAGGTACATAGAGCAAATATCAAGACACGAATGCCCTCAATAACAGTCTGTAGTTGTTCAACTTGAGCTAGTGATAGTAGATTCTCGTGCGACTAGAAGAATTATGCAAAGAGTCTCATATCATTTCTTATGACTCATGTGCACAGGAGAGCCACAACTTCCTCCAAAGTCTCATATTTAAGGGCTATTGCAATGCATATGGCATTAGCTATCAGTCCATTCTGAGGGTAATGACTAAGCCCATTGATCGCCACATTAACTCGATGATGAAACTTGGGCTTTACCAGATTCTCTAGTGCTCTTAAACCCCAGTCACAGTAGCTAGAAGCCCTAATGGCTATGTATATGAAACACTCCAGAATGGTTGCATTGTGAACATGGGCTTGGCTCAGGAACGCCTCGTGCAAAATGTTGCGGAGCACTTCTTCTTCTATCTCGCTCTACACTGTGAAGACCTCTTTCAGCTGGTCTAATATATGCCTAAATAGTGAATTGCATTTGATCTCTTCCAAGAAAATGTACATTCATTGGTAGAGTTTCCATCACTTTAAGAACTTGCCATGTTTGATGCTATTGATTGATGAAGAAAGGTAATGTTGATTGAATTTATAAAAGATTGGTTAGACATTGGTTCGTTCTCTTAAGTTTGATGAGATGGAAATTTAGTCTCAATTTATGGTTGATTTGAGCTGGTTTAAATCACAACTTCCCATCAAGCAGCATACATGTGCTATTGCTTGATATTCCTAGATGTTGCATTAATTGTTTGGTTATGTGAAAGGTCATTCAATGGTTATCGGTAAGATCAAGATCAGTTTTTTTCCTTGCCGATGTCTATTCCTCTACCAAGACTGATTGTTCCAATTGATTTAGCAATTCTCAAGAAACATTGGAAAAACAAGAAAGCCACTAATTTATTAACGGCTTTGGTGAATGTCAAGTGGTGTTGGCTTTGCTATAAATTTGAAAATGTAAAAGACGATAGGTGCTTTTCGAATATACATCTTGTGGTGTTATCAAGAGGGAGTAGTATTTGTTTCAGATTGTAATGATTTATAATCTGTGTGTTATGAATTTAATGATACTTAATATGTTGATCTTGGCATTACACGTAGGATATAGTTGTGTCTTCTTTGAAAGATAAGTTGTATAACATTCATTTATTGCAGTTTGATTTTATCTCTTTGATTGGATGGTCATAGGTTTTCAATCTTTGTGTTGGTCATTTATGGCTTTGATTTATTCTTCCCATGTTAGCTTCATATTTATGAACTAGCGTTAGTCACCTTTCCTGCTTTTTGGTTAAAAGCATACTGTATTCATTAGATTAGATAAATTCATTGAAAATCAGATGAGGGAGTTGTACCTCGACAAAATTTAGAGAAAATCCACAAATGCAATTGTGGTCTTTTCGAAGCTGTTAGCAAATTTTCACTGGTGCTAAATCTGGGTCAAGAGTCACTTGTTTAAGCATATTTGTCCTTAGCCATTCCATTCACTAACATATTTTTGGCGACTCTATTAGGGAAGTTGAATTGATTGAAAGTCTAAAAATCTCCATCGCGTCTTGCAGCAAGATGGTACTTCCTCACAATGTTGTATTTCTTTTTTTGCAACTAGATTTAGATTGGATCGGAGCAGAGCAAGAAGACATCATATCACAATTAAATACACTTTCTTGGAGATATAGAAGGAACACAACAGATTATATGTGCGTGAATTTTCTCTTGGAAGAAGAGGAAGAGTTGGCCCAGTGTCCACCTACACCTGTGATTGAATGGCCTCTGAGGAAGATATTCAAGTAATACGACAACCCTCCTTGTCATCTTGATCGTCAACCTAATCAGCTGTTACATAAACCAAGGGACCCACCTATACCTCAGCCTCAGAATCCACCTTCGGCTCATCCACCACAATAATTTTCTTTTCCCATTTTTACTCCCATGTGAGTTGGTAACTCTGTCTATTTATGGCTTTAAATCTCTAGTGTAATCAAGTCGGCCCTCTTTCCCTATCACAATACCATGAGTTACCCCAAGGTTCATAGAAGAGGTTTCCTAAATTTTTCAATCAAAATAAACAAGACCCTAAGGAACATATTTTGGCTATGACTGCGATAAGTGCAATTTTAGGAATTCAAGAAGATGTTTTTGTAAGAATTTTTATTGACAGTTTGATTGAGAAAGCAACAAAATGGTATGGGGGAATCGAAAAAGGAAGCATTACCTAATGGGATGTCCTCAAAACAAAATTTCTCCAATTCTATAAAATTCCAATTAGCATTGCAGCTTCTCTATGCCTTTTCTTTCAGATCATGAAAAATAAGGTTGAAACAATGAGGGGTTTTGTTTACTAGTTCAATTGGTCTCTTTAGCGAATTCTTGTTCCAGAAAGACCCAATGAGGAGACCCAGTTTAATAAATTTATTTCTGCTTTTGAACCAAACATCCAATTAATCCTTAAAAGAGAAAGTTCAAGGGATTGAACGAGTTCAACTAGAAGTGGTGAAGGTTGAGGATGATTTTATCGCCATGGGTAAATGGAAACTAGGCACAAATGTGAAGCTGGAAGCCAGTCGCAAGACACCTTCTGAGTTCCTGGTTAAAGGTCATAAATAAATAGAGCTACTTCGACTAACTACTAAAAACATCAATTTAATAATTTCTAATAGTATTTAGTAGCCTAGTGAGGAGTGAGATCAACATTGTAGTGATCGGGCTTTCAATTTATATGTCACATTTGAAGTTGAAAGTGATTGCAGTTCATCCAGTGATGATGAAGATGATGAACCACACAAAAAGGCATTGTTTGCCTCACCTCCTCCTTCTCTAGATAAGTTCCTCTCCTCTGAAGCTAATTCAAATAACTTGGTATCAACTTCTCTTCTTATCCCAGAATATGAAATTTTCTCCTTTGAAGAAGTGGTGAATGAGAATACATGTTTAAACCTAGAAGGAAATGGCGATCCCATGTGTGATATGTCTCAGGAGGAGGAAATATGGTCAACCCATTCTAATCCATTCTTTAGTTTTGATGAATTCAAAATATATGATAACCTTCTTTTCACGAATTCAATTGCCAATCAATTCATGTTTGAGGATGAATGTTGTTTATCAATGGCTAAAATCGATCATAATTAGGGGAATGATGAGGAAACTACTAGTATTTTATTGGAGGAAGATGAAATTGGTGCTCAGTCAAAAGCAAAAAATAAACTAGTCCTTGTTTTGCACTAGTTTACAAAAGAAATTACCTTCCATAAAAATGACCTAATTTAAGAAAGGTATAATGAAGTCAAGGAGAATATTGTTTCCTATGGTAATTTTTCAAACATTTAGGAATTTTTTGGGAAATGTAAGGTGGGCCTCTTCAGAAAAGGATTATTCTTCTCCCAGCAAGTTAATGGGTTTGTGTGATTGTGCCCTTCCTTTTCCTTCTCTAGTAGGTTAGTCCTACCTTGTAAATAATTGAAATTTTGGTGTGTTCCTTTTTTATGGCTTTCATTTGGTATCCTTCTCATTGGCCCCGTGCCCAACGAAAAAGGACTGGTCTTGCATGTTGGGTTCTCCCCACCCTTTGCAGCCCTTGTCCCCAGTCAAAGCCACTATTACCCATAAATAGGACCCCCTTCTCTTTTTCTAACTATCTTTCCTTTCACCTAAGTTCGTTGCTTAAACTTGTGTCTGGGCAGCCTTTCGTTGTCTTCCTTGAACTCAAATAGGGTTTTCATTTTTTCTTCGAACCTCTCATTTTACCGCTTGCATTGTTTGATTCTCACTAGGTAGTGTTTTCTCACCATTTTAAAACTTACCTTTCCTTCAAGAGTGGGTGTACAAATTTTAATAACCCAAGTGATGAATTTTCATGCATCAGAATCTAGAAACTTCACCTACAAGTTATACCTTTAGGCGGTATTCTTGGTACTATTTGAAACCTAGGCGGTGTTTTCTTAAGTTATGCAAACTACCCATTTCGTCGCCCAGATGGTTTTTAGTGATTAATGGAATAACAACAAGCCTAATTCACATAACCAGTACAAGAAAGGAAACCAACATTTCCAAATGCGATATGAATAAGGAAACCAAAGAATCAATGCATACAAAGACATAGTGCTATTAAAGGAAATATTTTATTTATTTATATATATATATGTATAGGAGTGAATTTGCACCCCTTATGCAAATTCCCCTCTTGCCTTTCTCCACTTTAGAAAACCAAGTTTGGGGGCTAAATTCTACATATTCCCACTGCCTTCATTCCACTCGGTGCCTATTTTGAGCGTCGATAGAGTAATTTATGTCAGGGATGTCTGTGCAGCGCATAGACGTCTATGCTTACGTTGCCGGTAGATTCTTGTGGTTGGAGCTTGCAGAGGCATTACACTTCTCATTGGTAGTTGATTTTTAATGCCCTCTTTGATCAATCAACTTGAATATGGCCATTTTCTTCACTCTCTCCTTCAAATTCACCATTCCTTCTTCTATTTCATCCCTTCAAGCAATCTTTCTCACAAGTTCAAGCATTCTATTCTCCATTCCAACACTTTTTCACTCCATAGCAGCAACAATTTCACTCCACCACTCTAGTAGAGTAAGTGTGAGATAACACCATTGTAGCAGAGGCTTGAGTACTCTCATTTTCTCCCCCATTAGCCTTGAGTGCTCTTGGTGGAGGTGGTAAGCTTCCCACTCCTCTCCTCTATTACTCAATTGAGTAAGCACATTACTGTTTGTAGTGTTTTAGTGTTTTATACTTTCTTTATTTCTTTATCATACTCACTTTCTTCGCTGTCCATGGAGGTGGAAACACCTAAACAGGGTTCTAACTGAGGCAGGCCCCTATATAGCCACCCAACAATTTTCCTCTTCTTTGTGTGTAGGTGGATGTGCTTCTAGGAGCTAGCTAGCAAACGAATTCCTTTGTGAGATTATTCTTGCCACCCTAAATCTTGTATTTTTACTTTATCATATTAGAGCATATCTTGTCTACTTCATAGCATTGTTTGGCTCTTTAGAAGTAGTTAATTGGGCTATTAGCCTATTTCCTAGAGTTCAACCTTGTATCTCCAGTCCTCTAGTCATACGGATACCAACGCACTTGAGAGATGCCAATGCGTCATGTTGTTTTCCTGGGACCACACTTTTGTCCTCAAGCAGAGAGCTTCTTGAGGTGTAGTTTTGAACCTGAAAACTAGCTCACCTAGCCCCATTCTGTATTTTGGGTCTATAGAGTGATTGTAAGAACTTATATAGACCTCATCATTCTCATCTTGCATTTTCTAACACCTCGTTGAGCTGAAGTAAGTTAGGGAAGCCTTCCGCTCTTGGCTCTCCATGACCTAGGGCCTTGAACGTGGTTGGTACCCCTCTCTTACAATATATAAACATTTTAACATTGCATTGGTACTACAAAATTGTTTGAGTCAACTACAAAAGTTCATATCATGGGAAAAAAGAAAAAAAGAGGCACTTCTTCTCAGGCACACAGAGAAAATATCAGAACATGAATTCCCTTAGTAACAGTCTACAGGTGTTCAACTTGAGCTGGTGATAGTAGATTCTTGTGTGACTAGAGGAATTGCACAAAGAGTCCCATATCATTTCATATGACTCCTATGCATAGAAGAGCCACAACTTCCTCCAAAGTCTCATCTGGAAGGGCTGACGTAATTCAGATGGTGTCAGCTATCAATCCATTATGAGGGTAGTGACTAAGCCTATTGATCACCACATTGACTCGATGATGAAACTCAAGCTTTACCAAGTGCTCTAGTGCTCTTACACCCCAGTCACAGCAGCCAAAAGTCCTGATGACTATGTATATGAAATGCTCTAGCATGTTTGTGTTGTGAACATGGGCTTGGCTCAGGAATGCCTCACCTAGAATGTTGCGGATCACTTCTTCTATCTCACTCTCCACCATGAAGACCTTTTTTAGCTAATGTGATACATGCCTAAATAGCAAATTGCATTTGATCTCTTCCAAGACAATGTAGTCATTGGCAGAGTTATTGTCACTCTGAGAACTTTCCATGTTTGATGCTATTGATTGATGAAGAAAGATGATGCTAGTTGAATTTATAGAAGATTGGTTATGTTGAAAATGGAGGTAATTATGTAGCTTAATACTTTGTAAAACTATGAGATTGTAGATCTAATTAAGTGTTCTTTGTTACAATTTCTCTCTGTATGATTATCTGTTTAGATTCATTTTACCATTTGTAGAAATAGACAGAAGATTGTAGAAGAATAAGACCAGAAGATAGAAGTGACACAGCATATACCATGGAGAAACCCTTTCAGGAAAAAAATACACCACCAGAATCAATAGTGCTTGTATTATTTAACCTTAGAATAAGATTACAATAATTCTTTATCAATCCTTGCTTGAGATGCTTCTTTTCCCTTCAATAATTCTTCTTCACAACCTACAATAAAATCTGATTGAGCTCTCTTCAACTTGCTGCAATAAATAGACAATTGTGAACATTGTAAACTCCAAAGAGTTGAAAATTACAAAAGGATAAAGGTCCTCACAAATATCTACGCCATTCTTGTGCAAATAGAATTCTTTCGTGAAAAACAATGTCAAACCAAGTCCTTCATAAATTTGGGTGTCCAAAACTAAAGTCATAACTCAACATTGATTCCAAAGATATCGTGTCAGCTTCTCCTCAAAGTTGGTGCCCAAGAATGGGCCCACTTAACTCAGCCTTATAAAATATCTTCTCATGCAAAAGTGTTAACTCCAAGATGCCAACTTGGGTTCCCAAGGTGGTTTCAAGTCAATCTCTGTTAACTGAAACATATCTCTCCACCATTCATGCAAATATCATGCATGATTGATCATCCCCTGTTAACTATAAGTAGTCACCTATTATTTGTCATGTAACTCAAGTCATTAGCATGCAATTCAAGTCAACTAAAGTCAACTAACATTCAACTCAAACTAACTACATGAAACTAAAGATAATTAAACCATAATGGAACTAAACTAAACTAAATTGATCTAATTTAAATTGAACTGAATTGAACTCCATGCATGTAAACATCATTCCCTAACTTCTAGGATCTTTACATGGATTATTGAAGTGTTATCTTTTTCTCCAAACAATTAACTTAACTCAATGTGGGTTCCACCTTCCATGTGGGCACCCCATGTGCTCCTATTTTGTAGGAGCTCTTCTTGGGCATCCCCACATGTTCTATCATTTAGAATTAATTACAAATGTCAATTTACATGTTCATTTCATTCAAATTTAATCCCTTTTTAATCCTAGTGTTGGGGAACACTTTCCAAGAACTTAGGAGATACATGAAATAATGTTTAGGATTGCAATTAAATGGCATCCTATTCCCAATAGGTTAGACATTGGTGTGTTCTCCTAAGTTTGATGAGATGGAAATTTAGTCTCAATTTATGGCTAATTTGAGTTGGTTTAAATTACAATTTCCCATCAAGTAGCATACACATGCTACGGCTTGATATTCCTGGATGTTGCATTAATTGTTTGGTTGTGTGAAAGGTCATTCAATGGTTGTTGGTAAGATCAAGATCATTTTTTTTTCCTTGTCAATGTCTATTCCTCTACCAAGATTGATTCTTCTAGTTGATTTAGCAATTCTCAAGAAATGTTGGAAAAACAAGAAGGCCACTAATTTATTAACAACTTTGGCGATTGTCTAGTGGCGTTGACTTTGCTATAAATTTGAAAATGTAAAAGAATATAGGGAATTTTTTAAATATACACCTTGTGGTGTTATCGAGAGGGAGTAACATTTATTTTAGACTGTAATGATTTATAATTTGTGTGTTATGAATTTAATGATACTTAGTATGTTGATATTGGCATTACACATGTAAGATATAGTTGTGTCTTTTTTGAAAGATAAGTTGTATAACATTCATTTATTGCAGTCTAATTTTATCTCTTTGATTGGATGGTCATATGTTTTCAATCTTTGTGTTGGTCATTTATGGCTTTGATTTATGCTTCCCGTGTTAGTTTCATATTTATGAACTAGTGTTAGTCACCTTTCTTGCTTTCTGGTTAAAAGCATACATTTATTCATTGGATTAGATAAATTCATTGAAAATCTGGTGAGGGAGTTGTACCTCAACAAAATTTAGAGAAAATCCACAAATGCAATTGTGGTCTTTTCGGAGTTGTTAGCGGATTTTCACTGGTGCTAAATCTGGGTCAAGAGTCACTTGTTTAAGCATATTTGTCCTTAGCCATTCCATTCACTAACATTCTTATTAAAGTCATATTCCTCTATTAATTAAATAATTCTTAATTATTGAATTAATTCATTTTATCATATTCTTCTCTTGATTAATTTAAATAAATACCATCTTTATTTAAATTATGTCACTAATTATCATTTCCTTCTATAATTAAAAAAATATTTATTTAATTATTCATATTCATTTTCCCTCTCTTTTCTTCTATAATTAAATAATTATTTTAATTATTTAATTATTCATTAATTTTTTCCCTCCATAATTGAATAAATTATATTTATTTAATTATTTTATCTTTTTTCCCCTTTATAATTAAATAATTATTTTTAATTATTTGTCATTTTCATCTATCCTGCATTAAATAATTATTTTATGTAGCATCCCACCTCTTCTTCTATAATTAAATAATATTTTTTATTATTTAATTATTCACTTGCCATTCCTTAAATTAAATAATTATTTTTAGTATTTAATTTACACTTTTTCTAGCTAGACCCTAAATCTCAACTACTTTCTTGAGTTTTGGTCCATCTTACCTATCCTTATCTCTTGTCCTCTCAATCAATCTCATCCATTGATAATCATACCTTATCATTCAATCATCACCCTTCATTTGAATTGGGATTCTATAAAAGTAAGTCATCACCCTTATTTCAATCCTAACCACTATCTTCAATATTTTGCTATTGTTATCTTGAGATCTAGCTATCAATTATCAACATCAAGCTTATTGAAGTACCTTTCATACTACAAATCTAGGAACACACAAAGCAAAATGGAGAAGAGCAATGGAGATTAATCAAATTTGGCATAGAGATTGAGTATTATTGCTTTATTATTTGGATTTATATTATCATTTATGCTTTATTGTTAGATTAGGGTCTTCATAGCTTGAATTAGGTAGTTTTGTGGTTGCTACTATTGATTCATGCTTATTCCCCAAAATTTTACCTGGTCTACAAACCCTATACCCTCAACCTTGTACCCTAAACCCTAAATGTTATCCCTCAACTCTATACCCTCAACCCTATACTTAAACCTTAAACCCTACACTCTCAACCATTAAACCTATACGTATATTATACCCTCAATCATATATGTTAAACCCTATATCCAATACCCTAAACCCTAATCCATTTACCCTATACACTTAACCTTATACCCTCAACCTTGAACATTATCCATCAATCATAAACCCGGAACCCTCAACCCTATACTTAAACCCTAAACCCTACATTCAACCTTGTGCCCTAAACCCAATATCCTCAACCCTATACCCAATATCCTAAACTGTAATCTATATACCCTATACACTTAACCCTATACCCTCAACCCTCAACACTATCCCTCAACCCTCAACCTTATACCTTAAACCCTAAACCCTAAACCCTACATCCTCAACCTTCATCCCTATACCCTATACCCTCAACCTTATAACATAAGTTACCTTGAACATTATCCCTCGACCCTATACTTAAACCCTAGACCCTCAATCCTAAACCCAATACCCTCAACCCTATACCCAATATTCTAAACCCTAATCCCTATACCCTATACACTTAAGCTTATACCCTCAACCCTAAACATAATCCATTAATCATAAACATGCAACCCTCAACCCTATACTTAAACCTTAAAGCTTACATTCAACATTGTGCCCTAATACCTAAATCGTGAACCCAATAACCTCAACCCTATACCCAATATCCTAAACCCTAATCCATATACCCTATACACTTAACCCTATACCCTCAACCCTGAACACTATCCCTCAACCCTCAGCCCTATACCTTAAACCCTAAACCCTACACCCTTAACCCTCATCCCTATACCCTATACCCTCAACCTTATAATCTAAACCCTTAATATTATCCCTCAACCATATACTTAAACCCTAAACCCTACATTCAACCTTATACTCTAAACCCTCAAAAAAAAAGAATTGAAGATATATCAAAGGAGAAAAATTGCAAAAAAAATCAAAGTTACAAATTTTTCAACATTGTCATCAAGCCACAGAAACTCAGTTTTATAATTTATTTCTGAATTGGCAATTTTGAAACCTGAAAGAATTGGGAGTGCGAATCTAGGTGTAGAGGACTGTAAATGTAGATTTCAAGAACCCCTGTAGCAAGACCCATTCGGCCTTGGGAAAATGAGTCCCAGGAGGATACTCAACACTAAATTTTGGTGACAGGTGCATAAAATCCTAACCCTCTTAGATCTTTGAAACTTTCTAGATTTTTTTAGATTAAGGTTTTAAATTGATGATTCATTTTTTACATTTCATAATTGCATTTATTTGGTATTTTTATTCATCTCCCAAAAGTGCATTTCAGGTTGATTTACCCCATCCTAAGTCATAAGGAAAATAAGTTCTCTCTAGATTGACTCAACTAAGGGTTGATAATCAATATTATTATAGGAGATCTCTTTTTCCTAATAAAATAAGGAAGTGTAGGTGTATACCCCTTATTAACATTCACCCTACATTTTCAACCATTTCATTTTGGTGAACTCGATATTACAATACATCAAAAATTCTAAATTTGGAGTCCTTTAAAACCCTAGATCTAGGATTTGCATTAGATTGCATCTCATATAGGTTTTTAGGTTTTCATTTTGCATCCTTTGAAATCTAAAAAATTCAAAAATTTGCATGTATTTTACATTGATTTTGTATAGTACTTGCATATTGGTGTATGTTCAATCATTCACATTCAAAAATTGAGTCAAAATTACATTTTAAAAAGTGTTATATTGTTCATCATTTACCATTCAATTCACTTGCATTTAAACATAAAAATCTATAAAATCAGTCATTGAAACCATAGTTTTCCACTAGAGATAGGAAACCCTAGCTGTACGCCTTAGATTTAGATTTAAATTTTAAAACCCTTATGCTCAGACCCATTCACCCTAGGGCGAATATGACCCTGTACAAGCGGTTTTCTAGATTTTTGGGTGCATTTTTATGTTTTTTCTATATTCTATTTCTACTATTGCATTTGTATTTTGAAAATATAGAATAGTCTGATTTGAATGTTGAAAAAGTTGTTCTTTTAGTGCAAATTTGGGGAAAATGAATTTTATTTTTTGTTTCAGTTTTAAATCATTGCAAATCTTTGGTTGTTTATTTTATCATTGTATTAGATAAGTTATTTTTCAATTTTCAAACATTAGAAACCATAAACAATCTCAAAACACTAAATAAAAAATCACACATTAAATGGTCAACCTTAGAGAAAGCATAGTCATTTGACAATGTCATATGTCTTTCTACAAGTTAACATATCCCTCAAGCCCTTTAGTAGTGATGGATTTGATATATTAGATGAATCCCTTGAGGATTTCATCTCACAAGGATCATCCACTAAGGCTTGTTATGACAAACCAAAACAAAGCCAAGTTAATGCAATCAAACCTCAACTTACCATTTACCCGCCCTCACATCAACAAACACAAGTTCAAACCAAACTTGTACATATCATAGGAACACCTAAAAAAAACCATTATCTCAAGGAACCATTTTGAACTATGCAAGGCAACTTACTAGTAACAATGTTTCACAACAATCAAGTTACAACACCGTTTCTCATACATATAACACAAGGAATAATAGGAAACCACAAAAAATGCCTACTTCATTACCATTACCTCAACCAATATTACCTAGTGCTCCTCGTTTTCCTTTGCACAATGGAAAGGAGTATAATCTTATGGAACAACTTAAAAACACTCTTGCGAAGATTTCTTTATGGGATCTTATTCAAGCCTCACCTAATTACCATAACATGTTTCAAAATGCTTTACAACAAGTAGTCATCCCTCCATGTGTAACCAACGATGTATTAGCCCTAATTCAAGGTATGAATTCTATTAACATTGACATTATCTCTCACCAAGATGAGTTACCTCCAATGGAAATACAAAAACAAAATGAAGCCTTCATGGTAATGACTTTCATTAACAAATGTGGAATAAAAAGAACTCTCATTGATAATTTGGTTTGGTTCTTAATGTGTTTAGTATAAACCTTTTAGATGAGATTGGAGTGGATAAGGATATGATTGAACCTAATTCTTTAGCTATTCATGGATTTGATAATGTGGGAAAACAAACTTTGGGTTTGATAACATTACCTATTAGAGTTGGAAAGGTCACATTACATACTCCTATCCATGTGATGCCTCAAGATCTTTCATATAATCTTCCTTTGGGTAGACCATGGATATGTGAGATGAATGGGGTACTTGCAGCTCTTCATCACTTAATTAAATATGTAGATATAACAATAAGGTTTATATAATCAAGCCTAATCATCACCCAAAAAGTTGTTTGCACACTGAGCAATACAAGGAAAGTCCTTTGAAAAAATCAATACCAACTTCAAAAGTCAAGTCCATGCAAGAGGAAGAAAAAGAAAGCATATTGAAGAAGTGACAAAGTTACTGGAAGATGATTGGGGTTCATTGGGTTTTACACCTATATTCATGGGAAAATACAAAATCATAACAAAAGAACCTGAAAAGGGAAAATAAACAATGGTAATATCAACAAAAAATTTGGAGGAACCTTCACAAGCATCTACTTCAACCACTTTAGAAGAGGACACAAGTTACACAACAAGCTTTGATGAAGTTTATTATGAACAAACACCAAATCCAAAAAAAATGAAAAAGCTTTATGGAAGAGGTTATGAGCTTTTGAAACAACTTTTCTATAATGGAAATAGATATGGTGCTAGATAACAAGGTATCCATGTCCCTATAGATTCGTACACACAAGAAACAAATAGCGGTCTTGGTTATTGTCCTTCAAAATAAATGAACACATCAAAGAAACCTTCAATCAATATCAATTTCATCACACAAAACACTCCTAGGACATCTTCAAACACATTTCTTAGCAATGATTGGGGTTCATTAGATTTTACACCATCCTTTAAGGGAGAGTACAAAATCTCACAATCTAAAGAGTCTTGTGTATGTATGACACCTTGTAGAAAGCAAAAGATATCTTTGTCACAAAAGAAAGGAACATCTTATACTATTAATCAAGATACTATCTTGTTGAGGCTTCTCCAAGCCCGCTTGATATCACTCCCTCCAAAAACATGAAAGAAATTCTACAACAAGAGATCATTTTGTGCATATCATCGAGTACATGGGCACTCTACTAATGAATGTAAGGCTTTGAGAC
This sequence comes from Sequoia sempervirens, assembly GCA_007258455.2. NCBI lineage: Eukaryota > Viridiplantae > Streptophyta > Pinopsida > Cupressales > Cupressaceae > Sequoia > Sequoia sempervirens. The sequence goes on from VDFB02323821.1 coordinate 361,500, forward strand.
ATAAAATTCAACATCTTAAGAATTGTGGTGCTCTTCATTGTGTTGATGCACCTATTTCCTCTAATTGTTAATGATTTTCATCCTATCATGTTGCTCATCACTATGTGAAATTAGTAGCTTTATGTGTCTTGCTCATTTCCATTCATGGTGGTACAATTTTAGGTGCAACCATATTTCTATTGATAGCAACATGGTGGTTCTTGGTGGTTGGATTTGTCTCTATGATTGGGGGGCAAGGATAACTAGTTTTTCAAGGATCACCCTTTCCTCTCTTTCTACTTAAAATACCAACATAGCAAGTGTAGACATGCAAAATTCACATTATGCATCCGATCGGATTCAGTCAAATTAGCTCTTACATTAGGCAAATTCATCACTTTAAACCATTCATCAAATAATCTTATAAACATTATCATTCAACCTTCATCATATTCCATTCATCCAATAAATCAGGACTTCATTTAAATCAAATCTTAAATTATATTTCATCATTTTCTGATTTAAATAAATCAATTATCAAAGTCCTAAAAGTCAAATCATCTAATCAGCATTAATCAGCATAACCATCATCTAATCCTAATCTAATGCTAATCCCATCCCACTTGCATTATCTAGACCTAGCCACTTGCACAATAAATCAATTTTATTGATTTATTAAAACACTCATTTTCTCTCAACATGACAAGTCAAACAGGGCATTTATTGCTCTTCTTTCTTGTCCCCCTCTTAGCATTCATTGCAAATTTGAATTCAAATTTTCCCCCTCTTGGGCACTCTTCCCAAATCTTCCACAACCATCAACTAATCACATGATGACAAGTGTCCTCCTATCATTGGCTTAATCTTTAGTCCCACATTGGTCCCTCTTCAACAATCTTAGCATTTGAAATCTTCAAATAGAGGCTTCAACATTGAGCAAATCCTTCACAATCTTCACAATTTTATGCAAGGTTACTCTCTCCATTTGAGATTTGATCTTGTTCATCATCACTCCACCATCTTCATTGCATTTTCAATTTGAGCTTTGATCAAGGATTGGGAAAGGGTCACTAGCACATGTGACACCAATCCAACTATGGAATAGGTAATTTGTTGAATGTTTTCATTATGCATTTGGCTTTTCTTTATCTTTTGTGGCATTTTGGAACATTTGCAATGTATTTCATAGGAGTATTCTTGAAGGATTTGTTGATGCTAACCTTGGTTTGAGATTAGTGTTTGCAGATTTTGAAAAGCATGCTCACAGCAAGTATGTTGAAATTTTAAGTGGAGAGAATATTGTCCCCCATTCATTGTTTGCATGTTCCCTTCTTAGTGATGATAGCATACATCTCCTAGAAAGTGTGAAATTTATATTCAAAGTGTGGCTTTCTTAATCTATGTGATGTGTCTCCCTTGTGGTGATATTATACTTGATTTTCTACAAGAGTGTGACCTTTCTTGGCATATGACATTCATCTTAGTGGTGATGCTACGAATTGCATTCCTTAAGTTGTGAATCTTTTATCCATGACTAGTCCTCTCTTGGAGACATTAAGCATGGTGTTCCCTAAGGTGAGACCTTTCATGAACTAAGAAAAACCCCTTTGAGTATCATATTTGATGTATCAAGGACACCAATCATAACACAATTTGCTTGCCAATGAAGCCTTTATGTTTTTCAAATGGCCACCAAACATAACACAACTTGCTTGCTAGTGGAGCCTTTTTCATGAGTTCCTAGCATAACTCAACTTGCTAGCCTTTTGACCATTTTTTTGGCACCTTATCAAAGTTATTAGGAGGTATAACTTTTGTATGGTTAGTACAATGGGATCCTATACCTAGCACAACTTCCCATTTGCCACTTTTTGGGACTCACCTAGTGGACAACAAATTTTCACTAGCCCATGTGAGTGAATTTTGTTTGCATAGTGGACAATAGGTTTCCACTTGTGAATGTTTTAGGACAAACAGCTAAGGCTTGATCCATACCATTTCGACAAAAAAAAAGGCTTGATCCACCCCTTGCTCTTTTCTTTTCACATTAATTTTGACATTGTATGTTTGCGTATCTTGTCTTGTTGCTTCATATCATACATTCATGTGTGTCCCTTTGTACTTATGTTGGTTTTTCATGGGATCTTAGACCCTGGGGGCTTGGCCACCTCCTTGATCTTTTTCATCCTATCCCATCAACATTTGTGCACTTTGACCCCTCTTGATGCATATTTTTCTACTTTAGTGTGAGTTTGAGCGCAAGTTCATACTCTCACTAAAGTGGGGGTTAAATGCAGTGTAGGAAAATGTACTCCCTTACATTTTCACACTATGTTTGGGTCACTTAACAAACTGGACTTAATTAAGCCTCTAATTTTCCTAATTATGCATCTACAAGGCTCATTAATTACAATTTCTGAAGGGGGGATTAATATTTAATTAATGCAATTATCATTTTTAACACCCCAAAATGAATAGGTTCTGGCAATTTAAAGGTTAGGACCCATTCACCCTTGGGCGAATGGGTCCCCTTTAGTTGCTAAATTCAAATTCAAAAAAAAAAATTGGAAACCTTTTAATGATCCCAAATTCAAATTCAATTTTTTATATTGTAATGTTTAATTTTTAGGAAATTAGAAAATCATCTATAAATACAAGGTTATTTTATCAATTCAAATCCTAGAAATTCATGAAAACAAAAAAGTATAGTGAAGATTATTGTCAATGGTGTTCAAGAGCATATTTCTCAAGAATTTTTTGTAGCATTCAAGATCTCAGGCATCATTTCAAATTTATTTACATTCATGCTTGTTTTTTAAGCTAACATTGTGATGTAGGTTTTAAGCATTCAAGTATCAAGATCAAGACTTTGGAGAGATGTATTAAATTTTAGTCCTTCAAGGATCTCCATTCAAAGGTTTCACTCAAGGGTTTAGTGAGTTGCAACATAGTAATTGTTCATTCATCATTCCTTTCATGTTTCATTATTTCAATTCAAGGTTTAATTACCAAAATAGGGTTTGACCAAGGCAAACCCCCATTCACAAAAGACAAGTAATTTTTCCCTCTAGTGTGTTTTGCAAATCTTAGGCTGAAGAAGAATTGAAGATCTATCAAAGGAGAAAATTTTTAAAAAATTTCAAAGTTGCAAAGTTGTCAACATTGTCGTCAAGCCACAAAAACTCACTTTCAAAATTTATTTCTAATTTTTTGACTATGAAAACCAAAAGAATTAGGAGTGCGTACCTAGGTGTAGAGGACTATAAAAGAAAATTTTGAACCCCTATATCAAGACCCATTTTCCCTTGGGCGAATGAGTCCCAGGAAGACAATCTACACTAACTTTTAGTGATAGGTGCGTAAAATCCTAACCCTCTCAGATCTGCTAAAACTTTCTAGATTCTGTTAGATTAAGGTTTTAAATTGATGATTCATGTTTTACATTGCATAATTTAATTTATTTGGTATTTTTCATTAATCTCCAAAAAGTGCATTTTAGGTTGATTTATCCCATCCTAAGGCATAAGGAAAATAGTAAGATCTCTCTCTAAATTGACTCACCTAAGGGCTAATATTTAATCTTATTATAGGGAATCTCTTTTTCCTAATGAAATAGGGAAGTGTAGGTGTATACCCCCTTATTAACATTCACCCTACATTTTCAACCATTTCACCCTATACTCAATGTTCTAAACCCTAATCCCTATACCCTATACACTTAACCCTATACCCTCAACCTTGAACACTATCCCTCAACCCTCAACCTTATACCTTAAACCCCAAACCACACCTTCAACCCTCATTCCAATACCCTGTACCCTCAAACTTATACCCTAAACCCTAAACATTAATCCTCAACTCTATACCCTCAACCCTATACTTAAACCCTAAACCCTACACTCTCAATGCTTAACCTTATACCTTATAACATCAACTCTATACCCTACGTACCCTATACAAAATATCCTAAACCATAACCCTATACCCTATACACTTAACCTTGACCCTCAACCTTGAACATTATCCCTCGATCGTAAACCTGCAACCCTCAACCCTATACTTAAACCTTAAACCCTACATTCAATATTGTACCCTAAACCCTATACCCTCAGCCATCAACACTAAACCCAATACCCTCAACCATATTCCCTATATCATAAACCCTAATCCCTATATCCTATACACTTAACCCTATGCCTTGAACCCTGAACACTATCCCTCAACCCTATACCTTAAACCCTAAACCCTACACCCTCAACCCTCATCCCTATACCCTATACCCTCAACCTTATAACCTAAACCCAAAACATTATCCCTCAACCCTATACTTAAACCCTAACCCCTACATTCAACCTTGTACTCTAAACCCTAATCTAAACACACTTAGCTTAGGGATGGGATTTTGAAACAAACTTAGAAAAGTATATCTTCCTTCTGTGAACAATCATCTAAGGCATACTATTATCTAGCTTCTTTGAGTATGGAGAGAGGAAGGAGTCCTCAACTAATGCCTCAACCAAAAATACTACATGTGATGAGGAAGAATGTCTAGCCAAGGATGTCGCATGCAACACATAATCCACATATTGATCAATAGTAATAATTCCCCCATAACCCACCAACTATGTTATGGGGATATACATAGGATATCTATATATTGGTTCAAAAGTTAAATTCCTAATAGGGAGCAATTGCACCACCTCAACTGCACCCACCCTATGGGAGGCCACTTTAGGAGGATCCACCAAGATCACATCATAGCTCACTTTATGGGGTGTATAATATGGATACTCATTCACCATATATTTTTAAAAAATACATTAATCTACAATAAAATGATCAAGGAGCACATTCTGACACCATGTGATAGAGCTCACATTCCTACAATGATAATTGAGACATTCAAAAGCAATATGTCTAATAGAAAAAAATAATTTACAACAAAACAATAGTCTCTCATAATCATGCAACTGAATTCAATGACTATGCTTAATCAACAAAATAATATCCCCTTGAAGTTCCTTAGAAATGTCAATATTTTCCAAAATATAGGCAAATGTAGTATATGATTGATGTTGGATGTGATTGAATCCGCCCTCAAAAAATCACCACTAACATTGTCATATATCCTCAAAGTACAAAATCTTCTCAAAATTGAAGAGGGACAACCTCACCAAAACTAGCATAATATTGAGATATCAAATCATAGGGTTGAAAAAATGGAACCAAAAGTTTAGAGAAAGATAATGCTTGCTCCACATCCACATGCAACTATCCAACACCAATTTTAAGTCCTCTGTATTTTTAAAGCATGTGATAAAGAAATCCTTGGGACGGGGAAAATTTCTAGTTACACCTTCAATGAGAGGCATCCAAGACTTTATAACCCACTTATTTAGGTCCAAAAGAGAATGAGAGAAATGTTTAACTCTATAGATTATAATTCAATGTGAATAAAAAGATTCATTGTCTAACACATCCTACCCATAAACCATGACAAGGGAGGACTACATGAAAAAATTCAAGGGGCAAAATTTTCCACATTGAGGAAGGTGACATGAATTAATAGGAGCCCATGTGCAATCCATGACCATAAAGGATAGGTGAAAAACCTCCCCATTCATGCCACACCCAACAAAATATGAAAAGGAGAAAATGCATCAATGAAGCCTCCATTTATAATGACCAATAGATCCAAGTGTAGAAGATCATATGACACTAGCATTTGAAGGATTACTTTAAGAGAAGGATTTCTGAATAGTGTGAAAGGTGGCATCATTAAACTCACCCCCACTAAAGGTTTGTGTCAAGGAGACCACAGTTGTTGGACATGCATTAGGGGTGAGTGGATAGTTGATGCTACTAAATTATTATTTTTAGTAGCTTTATATCATCGTGTAAAGAAAATGGCTTTTGAGTATGTTAACTAGTTTACTACAAAAGCAAGACATAAAATTTTGAAAATTTTAATTAAAAATTGGAGGATTTGATTAATTTATGAAGAAAAAAGTAGTAATGCTCAATAGAGAATTGAACAAGTTATAGGTAGATCTAGGTGGTATTGTATGCATAATAAATTAGTCAATATTGTCATAATTATTGATAAAGAAGGAGAATATACAACTACTCAAGAATATAGAAATTTAGGTATTCCAAAAATTTGGTTAGTTGATATAAATTATGAGCCAAATATCAAGGATAGCCCACTTCTAGCCAACAATTATGGTAGAGGATCAATCCGATTTCTTAAATTAATTAATTTTATTATGAATGTTTCTAGTTATAATTGTGTATGCCTTTTTGAATCGATGTTTTGAATCACACTCAGTGATCCATCATTAGGAAGAGGAAAATAAGAATAGGATTATAGAATTGGCCTTAAGAAGAGTTGAGGTGTAGGAGGAGGAGGGGGGAGATTAGAAAACAAAGCAAGAGCTAGAGAAGGTTGGGTTGAAAAGATAGCACAAAACAAGAGAACAATCAATTTAATTAATAAAAAGAAGTAATTACACACATATAATAAAGATAAATTTTTTTAAAAAAATTACTCATATTAATACGTAAATATAGGTTAAGGAATATGAAAAAATAAATATATATTGAATACACCATAGAGAATGTATATTATATTAGTTATATAATTAATAATTTATTATAACGATTATAAAAATATCATATGACCATTTTTATGGAATGAATGAATATAAGTCAATAACAATTATATAGTTCTATAGAATTATTATATATTATAACAATTGTATATAATATTTATAGATA
>VDFB02323821.1:368355-396765 GCA_007258455.2 Sequoia sempervirens
TTGCGTCCATTTTGGAAAATGTGAAAATGTGGGTCCCATCATTAAAAATGGTTTGCTCGAAGGGGGCTTCGAGTGAACCCCTTTTGGGTTAGAGCGAACCCCCCCTTCATGCAAACCCCCAAAACCTAAAATTTTCTTCATGGGGGAATTTTTTGCAATTTTCCTTCCTCAACAAAATTGTTAACTAGTTTTGTGGGATCACCGAAGGCATTTTCATGCATGGAGGAAGTTGGCTCCCAAGATGGGTTATGACAAGGTGTAAGAGAATCAAGTATTTTCGATCATTTATGACATATTCTCTTACAGTGGTAAGTGTTGTAAGTATGAAAGATGCTATTATAGATTCTATGACAATTGTAAGGCATCTATCATAATAGTTTATTTTTTAGCATATTCTAGATATCCAAGCTTGGAGAAAGAATATTGCATGTAATGACACTTGTAAGGGGTGTAAGGGAATTTTCTACATATGTCCAAATGCATGTTTATGGTGTGGGATATTTTTCCATGTGGATTTGGACATTCTTCTCCTTTTATCTGCTTCTTAAAGCTTGTATCTCTCTATATATTGAGTGCCTTGCATTGTAGAATGCATAGTTTGTTTGTAGGTAACAAAGTGTTGTCAACATCACTCCAAAACAAGTGTTTGTTTTGAAGCACTTGTTGAAGAAAGTTGTGTACTTGTTGTTCTATTCCATTATTCCTTTGTGTTTCTCAAGTATTGTAACTAAATAAGGTGTTAAAAGGAAAATTTTTGTAACTCTTCCCAACTTAGATTAGTGTAGGAAGTTGTTTCCGCTCACCTAGCTTCCTTTCAAAAAAGTGTTCTTAAATAAGCATTTAATTTCTAACAATTAATTGAATATTTTCCAAGTACCTAAATGTTATGTTATGCATGAAAATAGTGGAATTTATAAATTTGAATTCACAATTATCTTTATCGAATTTTTTGAAAAAATATTTCGAATAGTTAATCTTATAAAGATATATAAGATAAATATCTCCAAAGATCTAGTCGAATTATTTCCATTCATGAGGAATTTTCAGTCATTGTACTAGCTAAACCCTATTTAGGTACTCAAGGAGCAACTCTTACTAGTCATTATGAAAAAATATTTATAAAGGAGATACATTGATAACTCTATTATACAAAATATTAAAATATGATTGCATTGTTCAACATCTTCCTAAAGTTGAACAATTGTTGAAAACATGTTCAAATACTTCAATATTAAAAACTTAAAAAACTTAAACAAACACCTAGCAATATTTTTTAGAAACATTTGGGGATCATTCATTAGTGTTTGGATAATTTTGAAGCATAGTTAGAAATAGGTGGTAAATGAAATTCAAAAAGGTTATGGTCCTAAAGGGTACAATTTTTTGATAGATATAAAATTTATTGTGTGCTAAATTACATTGATAGTTTTCACTATACATGTGATAATTTAGGAAATGGATTGTCAAGTGTTTATTAACCTAGAGAACTTATTGGATTATCAAAAAAAAAAAAAAGAATGGATACGATTTAGAAAAATCAATAAGATATCAAAATATAATATTGAAAATGCATCTCTAAATATACTTGATTTTTTCTATCAAAAGTGAGTTTTTAGGAAACTACTTAGGTCCTAGCTAAATATGCTCTCTAATGTCATATTGGCTAAAGGGTCTAAAGGAAAATGTTATTCTTGAGGGAATGATATACATTGGTATTGTATTCAACTATTTGATAAATTGGAATACAAATCTATTTATTAATAAAGTGAAATATTTTTTCTTTAATCATCAATATAAAAAAGTATTTTATTTATTAAGCAAAAAAAAGATCAAAAAAATAGTAAAAAATATAATATCGAAACAAACAATAAAATGTAATATATAAATGAAGAGTATTCTTGTTATTTTTTTTTTAATAATATTAATAGAAAATTAAATGAATATCTTGTACCAAGTACACCATATCAATCAATATTTTAAATTTAACCCATTTCTTTGTAAGTAGATATTATAGTTCATAGTTCAAAAGAAAATATTAAATACCAAAATATGGAACATCAATTTGAAAGTGATAATAGGGTAGGAGTTCATTTTGTTCACAAGACTAGAAAATTGAATCCTAAAATGGAACCATACTTTTTTAAAGAATGTAAATATAGCTATATTGATTTTTTTACTTATAATGATCTATTTTATTAGAATCCTATGATTTTGTGTTTGATGGAGCAAAGATAGGAAAATAATTTATGATAGTTGGTACAAAACATCAAATATTTTTTATTAAAGGGTAAATAAGTTTTATTTGGCTCCTAAAACCCTTTTATAGAAAAATGTTAGGAAAACAAAAATTGACCAACAAAACAACAAACACAAAACTAGAAATAATGGCTACAAAATAATCCAATCATCAACACATTTATAGTCAGGCTATAGTTGAAAATTAAATACCCCAACTTACATTATACTTGACCTCTTTGTAAGTGTGAAAGGGTGCATGATTTGGAACCTTGTGGCTAAATTTATTTTACACAACAAAAGTATAATTTTTGGAGGGATTCAATATTCTTTGAAACAACATTATATCTAGAAGAAGATAGGAATGAAGATATAGGTCAACTAACCCTAAATAATGAGAAGATTGAACCAAATTCTCATGAAATATTTGGAGAAGACACAACTAGGATAGTTCTAATAGTTCATCTAATTAGACGTAGAACCTTTATGTCAACTCTTAAGAATTTATATTCAACAAAGACAACAACTAGATAAGTATACTCCTCCTGATTGAATATGCACTTTTTTTATTACTAATATTGATAATCTTAGAAAGAGATGTAGGAGATGGATGTTGGTGATTATGAGTCTTATAGAGTAACTATGGATGAGGAGATGCATTGAAGAAGAATGAAAAATAGAACTTGGTATCACTGCTAAAATAGACCTGAAGCTTTTTAGATTTAAATGGATGTTCAAGAAGAAGATTGGTTCAAATGATGATTTAAAAATAAAAAGGAAAGATTGGTTGCAAAAAGTATTCCTAAGTTAAGGGGATAGACTTTGGTGACATTTTTCCTTAGTTTCTAGGCTAACATCAATCAAGTTCTTTTTATCTATACCAATAATTTTTAATTTATAGATAAAATAGATAGATATGAAGAAACCATTCTCAAATAGTAATTGGAGTAAGAGGTCTTTATGACATAGTTAGTGAACCATGTTGTTAAAGTTCATAAATATTTAGTGTATAAATTAAAGAAATCATTATATAGTCTCAAATAGTCTCTTAGAATGTGTTGCTAAAAAATGATTCATTTGTGTTGGTTGAGACTCTTGGGATCCAAATTATATCATTTTACTTTTTATAAAATAGATAGTGATAAAATCCTTAATATCATATTGTACATAGATGAAACGTTATTTTTTGTTAAAACCAATGATATTATTTTTTATATGAAGTATCAAATTTTAATATAGTTTAACATGAAGGACTTGGAAGCTACCAATTATATCTTGGGTACAAAGATAAGAAGTGATATATTGAATCCAAATATTTGGTTGAGTTATAGTGATTATGTGAGCTCTATGCCCAACACTTCAACATGGTAAATAACAGACCTTTGAGGGTTCCTTTTTTTGGGAACTTATCTTTTAGTTGTGTAATTTCCCATTACACCATAAGAGATGGTGAATATGAATTGTGTTCCTCATGCTAAATGTAGTTGGGAGTTTGATGTATGCTATAGTTTATACTAAACTATAAATTGCTTACCTTGTGGTATTCCTTATTTTATTCATGGTGAATCCTAGATGAGATCATTTGGATATGTTTAAGAGGTTCCTTAGATATATGTGAGATACATTTAAATACTCTATTTATGTTCATGGTGATTGTGAAGGGGACAAACACTGATTTGGTATTCTTGGATTCAAATTGAGCAAGAGATGTCAACAATAGAAGGTCCACTAGGGGATATTGGGTGATACCACAATACTAGTTTACAATTTTTTGCCAAACTGAACACTGAACTGAATATTTTTGACTAAATCTTCACTTTCGGGCACCTATAGCGGCTAAATCGTGAAGAATTTGAAGACAATGCAAACTAGTGATTTGTGATATTTTTTTTGTATATTATAAATATATATATATATATATATATATATATATATATATATATATATATATATTTCAATCATATTGCATTTCTTTTTCCATCTCCTTCGAAAACTAGTTTTTATCAGTAAACACCAATTTTAAGGAGTGATGCTCACCTTATACAAAATCAACTTTTTTCTATGACGGATAAAATTCTAATTTTTTTGAATTTAGATTTGTAACTACAATATCTAACAAGTTCATTTGCATTCATTGTGTTTTATTGAATATTTTTTCCTTAATCAAGTTTTGAAGTCAAACCAATTACAATTCAGAAATAGGCAGACCGTAAACAACATAATTTTTTTTGTATGTATCAATTTTATTTTTTTAACTAGATCAAGGACATCAATACCTAGCTCAAACATATTTTTTAGGATTTTATTTTGGGGTTGATGCAAGAAGTTGGGTACACAAAAAGCTCAAAAAGTAAGTGTTTTTGCTGCTTTTCAGAATTTGTCACACTTGGATTGAAAATTTGAGGCACTTACACAATGAATCTTAAAAGAAATCAGTAAATATGAAATTTAGTATTTTGGATCTAGTTTCCAAATATGTAAATTATTCAAATACCCAGATTATAGAAATTAAATTTTGATAGGGATCTATAAAAACCACTTTTTAAAAGTCCCTATTTTTTTACCATACCAAACTCATGTACAGACACCACTTTTTGACCCAAATAAAAGTATTTTACTAATTCCTTTTTGAAAAAGAGAACTAACAACATGAAGAATGATGTGGAATTTTTTTTAAAAAAATTTGTTGAATATATTTTCTTTCATTGAATTTTTATTGGCCTTAATTGTTGTTTTTAAAAATCAACGTGTACGGACAACATAATTGGACCTAAACTTAACATTTTTTGAATTTTTTTCTTTGTGTAGAGAATTGTCTAATTTTTGATGCCATATAATATTTTTTACAAGAAACTTAACAAAAAAAGTTATTAAAAAACAAAAAAATGCCTGATATTTCAAGTTTAAGGACTAGTTTGCTTGGAAATTAATTAGAAAATAGCAAACATAATCCAATCTTAATAAAAATTATATATTTGGAAATTATACATCATGTTCTCTAATGGGTTTTAGTTTTATAGATTGATTCAAAAAAAAGTCCATCAGCCATATTGCCAAAGTTGGAAATTGTTCTTCAATCTACCTTAGTTTTTTAGTTGCATGTAAAAGGCTAAGGCTCAAATTGCCAAGCCTTTCCCATGCCTAAAACCAAGGCTGCATGTGGGGTGGGAGTTCAATTTTTAAATAACACATATGTGTTTTTAAATAACGCATACGCATTACAAAACACATATGCATTATTTATTTTCTTGATTATTTAAAAAAGAAAATTTAGAAACGAGTACTCATTTTGTGTTATAAAACACATACGTGTTTTAAAACGCCTATGTGTTTTGCATTACAAAATGTGTACGCATTTCTAAAATTTATTTAATTTTTTAAATAAATGACACGTACGTGTTATATAACGCGTATCTGTTATATAACAAGTACGTGTTTTTTAGTGCATACGCATTTTTTTAGGCTCGGGTACTCGATCCATAATGCATACACATTGTTTTGATAATGTGTACACATTTTCTATGAGATTTTTTTTTGGGCCGAAACTTCCCCTCTTCGTGTACCCAACTTATTGCACTTACCCTTTGATAATTTACTATTTTTCCACATGTGTAGAACAAAGAGCTTGATTTTTGGTAAAAAACCTATATTTAATCAAACTAAAAAAATAAATACATAATAAAACTAAAACATATTAAAATTATATTCGATGGATAGCCCATTCCAAGGACTACCATCATCCAATTGGGTCTGTGAAGTCTCCTCCATTTTCATCCTCAACTCAAGCTTTGAAGGGAAATTTTTTGCAAAAATTTGGTGCCAAAGGGGGAGAAAAGGGAAAAAGGGGGGTTCACTCGAAACCACCCTTCAAGTGAACCCCCCTTGACCTTTTGAGTGAAGGGGGGTTCGATTGAATCTCCATTTTCCAAAATTTTCCTTTGTTTTCTATGATGTGAAACCTGCAAAATGTGGGACCCATCACTTAAGAGGGTTTGCTTGAAGGGGGGTTCAAGTGAACCCCCTTTGAGTTCGTACAGACCTTAAGTTCATTTCAACCCCCCAAAACCCAAATTTTTCTTCACGGGGGCATTTTTTGCAATTTTCCTTCCTCAATGGAATTGTAAACTAGTTTTGTGGGATCACCCTATTATTTAGTTTATTTGATGGTGGAATTAGTTAGATGATAAGGTGACATGATGTGATTACTGTATCTAATATAGAGACTAAGTACATGGAATCTACTGTAGCATGTAAGGATTCCATCTAGCTTAATAGATTATGTTCATGTGTGGGGATAATTCAAGGAACTATATGAGTTATTTTTTATAGTTTGAGTGTCATATGTATATTAAAGAACCTAAACTTTTATGCAAGGATGTATATGTATAGTTTCATTTTATTAATGACATGATAGAGGATTGGAGGTTGATACTAGAGAAAATTAACTTTTTATAAAAAAATTAGATGCATTAATGAATCCAATCAATAAAAAAATAAGTAGTGTATTAAAACTATAGGCCCCTCAACCTCACATATATTCTCTCTTCTCTTACAAGGTGTTCAACAAGTGGGTGAATGTTTGAAAAGGTGTCTCAATATTTCATCCTAATGTTTGTAAGAAAAAAAATGTAGTTTTTGGGGTAGGAAAAATACATTTTAGGGCTTTAAAGGTTGATGTTTGCCTAAATAATATCAAAATGAACATTAATTAAATAAATGATAGGTAAATTCTAATGGACCATTTTTATATTAATAATTTAAAATAAATGTGTTGTATTAGCTTTTTGAATCAAAATTTATGGTCTTTAAAAGTTGGGCCTCACAAATCATAAATGTAAGAACATCTATGATACATAAAATAATTGAAAGAAGTGGTTACACTTGTTGACCAACTTATTATGCATGCTATGAAATGTAACGCCTGTCGTGCAAACCCCAGAGAACACACACAATGCAAATAATTTTTTTTAAAAAAATAGTTAAATTAAATATGCAAATACATTAAACCATAATCACATAACACATTACATAACAATGACGCACTTAGTTCTCTGGGCATGCGAGGTTACATCGCAACAACTAAATAGAAACAAGGATAAAGATTACAACATAACCATTTATTTTATAATAACCATGCATAATGATACATCCAATAACCATGATGCGAGAATAATAAACATCACATCATACAACCATGATAAATCTCTTAATTAAGATACAAATGATCCTAACTATTACATCATCATTTTAAAGTTACATTACAATCTCTTGATAAATGAATTACATTGAATTTCCCAACATGGGGATTGATACAAGAACAAAGAAATCTTAAATATGAAGTGAATATTGGTACAACTCCAACTGTGGAAATGCTGAGAAGACAAGATGCTGATGGGGAACTCAACGGGTGCGGAGCATGTTCCACCCAACCATGTGAATTACAAGTAACTCACCCCCCATGCTCAGAGGTGATGAGGAAGAGAACTCGACCATGAATGTCAAACCGACTCAACAACAACATGGTACAAAACAAGTACAACTCAAGGCATACAATGAACAACCATCAATGTTCACAAATCACATAACAAATCAAAAAACTAAGAATCTCATCACCATAAAATAAAGTATCACCAATTATACAAGTAACTAAATAGCAGTCATAAACCAAATTCACAAGAATCAGAAACAACATAAAGATACAATATCCAGAGCAAACAACAACAAAGCACAAGGGTGTCAAGTGGAGAGTGTCATCGCATAGCTCTCATGGGATTTTCCTGGCCCTTCCTCCAACTGAGGCGTCAGCACCCATCTATGGATCTCCTAGCCCTTCCTCCTAATTGAGGCGTCGGCGCCATAGGGTAGCTAATGCGGAGCCGATAATATCGCATGAAGATGAGACTACGACTTTTCTGACCACGGCCTTCTTAGTCTATCACTAGTCTATGGTAGCCCTAATGCATAGATGAGGAATCTAGTTTTAATTATCTTGTGTGTTTTACTACCCATCCCCCTAAATTCTATTGTTTAGGTTATCACTTGTTTAACTACTCTTTCGTGGGTTATCATGAGCCCTTCCTCATTCTGAGGTGTCGACGCCCATGAAGAGCCACTCTCCCCATGACCCCTAACACAAACTAAAATAAGGCGTGGGTTGTACCAAAATAGATAAAGAAAATAATCTCAAGACCAACCATGCGAGGCATTCCTCATCTCGTGATAATTCATAAACAAAACTCAATAACCCCGTACAACCCTTCCAAACATAATAGCAACAAATATCAACTTCAAGAGTTTAACCAAAACAAGAATAATCATTCAAAGACTAATACATGCCTCTGGAACTAAGGTTCACAAGACAATAGGGTTCCCACATAGACAACACTAAGCGATAAAGAAAACATAACATAAAAGAAAACTTAGATTACATTAGCAAGATTGCACCATTAACTTTCATTCCCAAACAAATAATTAAATTAAAATACCAAAAATTGATCCTTAAAAAAATTCCAAGTCTTAATCATAACAACAACCTAAAACTTATATTCCGTTTAAAAATAATATTTGCTCAACCAAAACGAACAATAAAATAATGCCTTTCAAACTATAAATACCTAAATATAAGTATTTTTAATCATTTAAAACAAAATACACAAATTACATTTTTTAAAAATAAATATAAATATATATATACATATATATTAAAAAAAAGTATTAAATAATAAAAAAAAACCAATAAACAGATTCGACTGAATGAACAGCCGTGGGCAGTAATGGTACTGCGCACAGTAGTCAGTATGACTGCTGCGCGCAGTCCTTCAGATTGCGCAGAGGATTGGGGGGTACGGCCCAACGCCGTCCCTCCCAACAGCCTTCACAAAAATCATTTCATTAATACTAAACTTCAAAATAAAAATTGTGTTTCATATATATATATATATTAATATGAAATAAAACCAAACATGGCACTCGTACCAGGCACGGATATCGCCGACCAAGTCTTAATCCAACATAGAAAACGACAGAAAAGAATACCATTTCTTATAAGCTTTAACAATTATATTTTATTTTTTATAAAAATGAATATGCGTTTATAAATATGTATGTGGACAATATTCGAGTAAAAGATACAAAAAGACCAAAAAAAATTATATAAATATTTGACATGTAATAACCAAATTAATAAATCAATATATAAACATAGATATGTATTTTGTACTAATAATATGGATATATTTTTATATTTATATATATATATATATATATATTTTACAAAACTGATTCCTTTAAGAGGACAGGTTCACATTCAGATGCAAGCATAGTATAATCTAAATATACAGATATTTATATATATTAGAGTATAAAGTCAAACTTTATTTTTTTCAGAGAATAAACTATAAACAAATTGGGGATTTCCCTCAGATGAAATTTGTTATCAAATACTTCTTAAAAGAGTTTTCCCATAGATAATTTCTATTTATCTACTTTTCAGAAAATATTCTTTTACAAGCAAGATTGATTCTAACACACATTTCTATTCATTTTCTTGCAGATTTAAAAACAAACAAAGAGAGAGAGAGGGTGGAACCTGGAGTCCTATGCTCTCGAAAATCTGATGAAGCTCGTTCGATAGTGATGGCCTCTATGAAGAGCTCCTCATTCTTGCTTCAAATCTCCTTTCCAAAATACCGTGCTCAAATCTCAAACCCAAATCCTTAATCTCAAGACTCTTTTCAAATTATTCCAACCAAAGAATCGAAATATCCTTTTTTGAAAACTTCAGAAAATTCAAGATGCATAACCATTTTTTTTTTTAATTTATGTCTCCATAAAATCTCTCTCTGTGAGAAAAACTAACAAAATTCTTAATTAAATAAAAGATATTCTCAATTTCTTCTAAAAGCTCGCCAAAAAAAAATCCACAATAAAAGAAAATAATTCTTTAAAAGCAAGCTTTTCAGTCAGATCTCAATTTTCATTCGTTCTCACAACTTTTTCATTCTTTTATTTATTTATTTTTCTATTTTCAATACTTTTTGTTTTAATCTGTGTTTTTACAACTTTACTTCCAAAGCACATTATCTATCTAATTTAAATAATTTATTCTAATAATTATCCTCCACCAGATAATTGATTAAAATAATTAAAACACATTTAATATTTAATTATCATTTAATTGAAACACGTGACTTTCAAAAATAATTAAATCATTTAAATATTTAAATAGAATTTAATCTAACATTAAATAAACAATTATTTCAATAAAATAAATCATTGCTTATAAAATGCCATCTGAAATAAAATATGACAAAACATAAAACACAAACCACAAATTATGACAATTACAAAAAAAAATGAACAATACCAAACAAACAAGATGGTCTGACATCATGGGACGGGATGACTTCATCGTCACCTCTGTTTCAACATTTAACCGTTGGGCTATTGGTGCTCGCCCTGTCCTGCCGAAGCAGGTGGAATCGAGACTTGTACTTGCAATACCTGCATACAAATGAATTCGTGTACATGTGCATACATATATATATATATATAAAATCGAAGCATTAAATCAAAACACTGCATTGTGAGAAGGAATCACAACATAGCAGGGCACTCGCGAATGAGTGATGCTATATTGTCCTTCATCACACCTATTCTAACAATTATAATATAAACAATAAATTAACATTTCTAACTAACAATCATCTCATAACATATTTAATTAAATCACCACATCATATCATAATTCTAAAAATCAACTAATATAACCGACCATAATGTCATATGAAATAATCATGTCTATAATGAAATAGCAGCATCATCAAACGTCTAACTAGCCAAATCAAACAATAACAGTATCATCATATTATTTGAGTATCAAAACAAAACATAACACTAGTGAGTCCAACTAGCAACCAGGAGGGTTATTACATCCTCCCCCCCTTAAATCTGGCTTACTGCTGTAAGCCAGAAAACAAGGGTAGGATTCTCTCATACGGGAAGCATCCTCCCATGTCGTTGAAGCCTCATCATTGGGATCCCACTAGACCCTCACCTACTCAATATCCCTGCCTTTGAGAACAAGCCTCCTGTGCTGCACCACGACCACGGGCTCTAGAGCTAGCTACCCATCCTCGACCTGTAGAGCATTCCAATCAAGTACGTGAGTAACATCAGGAAAGTAAGGTCTAAGAACTAATACATGAAAAACATCATGAATCTATGACAGACTGGGTGGCAATTCCAGGCGATAGGCAATAGGACCAATAGGCTCTAACACCTCGAACGGACCCATGAAACGGGGTGCAAGCTTAGAACCCTTTCCATAATGAATAGGGCTCTTCCGAGGATGAACTCTGAGAAACACTCGATCTCCAACTGCAAACTGTCGATCTACTCTGTGTGCATCAACAAACTTCTTCTGCCTATCTTGAGCTACTACCAGATGCTCTCGGATGCGAGCTACCTGTTGCTCCATGTCTTGAAGCATCTCAGGCCCAAGAAGAACCCTGTCCTCCAATCGATCCCAGCTCAAAGGGGTACGACAAGGATGGCCATACAAAGCCTGAAATGGAGCCATGCCAATCGAACTATGATAGACATTATTGTAGGAAAACTCAACCAAATGCAGGTAGTCTTCCCAACGAGACTGTTGGTCCATGACATACATACGAAGCATATCCTCAAGCACTTGATTAACTCTCTCATTCTGACCATCTGTCTCTGGATGGTAGGCAGAACTAAAATTCAACTTAGTCCCTAAGGACCGCTGAAGGGATGTCCATAATGCAGAAGTGAATACCGGATCTCTATCAGAAATAATCCTGCATGGTATCCCATGTAATCTAACAATATCCTCCATGAACACCCTAGCCACCACAGATGCAGTATATGAAGATCGAATAGGAGAGAAATTGGCTACCTTGGTCAACCTGTCAACCGTGACCATGATAGCGTCATGTCGCCTGGAAGACATAGGCAACCCAACTATAAAATCCATAGAAATGATGTCCCACTTCCACTCTGGAACAAGATGCAGCTGCAACAAGCCTGTTGGATGATGATGCTCGGCCTTCACTCTCTAACATTCAAGACACCTAGCCACAAAATCATCAATGTCACGCTTCAATCCTGCCCAAAAATATAGTGAACGAAGATCAGCGTACATTTTCTTAACTCCTGGGTGTGCCGAATAAGGAGCTTTATAAGCTTCCGTCAAGATAAGGGTACAAAGACCCTCTGCAGGAGGTACATACATACGACATACATAACGCAAAACACCATCTGAATCCAAGGAGTATCCTACAAATTTACCTTCCAAATCTCTACTCGACTCAATCTCTGACTTCACTACTTGATACCAATCATCAGAAGAAAGAGCTGCAATAATCTAACTCTTCAAATCAACCTCAAGAGTCATAGCGGATAACTCATGCCTACATCTACTTAATGCATCTGCTACAACATTCTCCTTGCCCTGAATATATTTCACCTCAAAGTCGTACTCACACAAAAATTACATCCACCTTCTTTGCCTCGCATTCAAGTTCGACTATGTGAAGATGTACTGCAGACTATGGTGATCTGTGTGCAACTCGAACCGATGCCCAAGGAGAAAGTGTCTCCACCTCACCAAGGCATGCACAACTGTGGCCAACTCCAAATCTTGAGTGGGGTAATTAAGTTCATGGTCCTTCAGTTTCTGTGATTCATAAGCAATCACTTGACCTTCCTGCATCAACACAGCCCCTAAACCTTCCAATGAAGCATCTATACAAACAATGAAATCACCTGACGGATCAGGAACTGCTAAGATTGGAGCACTAGTCAACTTATCCTTCAGAGTTTGGAAAGCTAACTGACATTGTTCGGACCAAAGAAATTTCTTTCCCTTCCTCTGTAAAGAGGTGATAGGATGAGCCAACCTAGAAAACCCTTGGACGAAACGCCTATAATATCCTGCAAGTCCCATAAAGCTGCGAATTTTTGAGACATTTATGGGTGCAGGCCAATCCACAATGGCCTAAATCTTTGCAGGATCAATCAAAATTCCCTCACCAGAAATCACATGGCCCAAATACTGAACTTCAGTCTTATAAAAGTCACACTTTTTGAGATTGGCAAACAACTGATTATCCCTTAAGCACTGCAACAGTAGTTTTAGATGTTCCTCATGTTCCTCCATTGACCTAGAATAGATCAGAATGTCATCAAGAAACACTAGAATGAATTTATCCAAGTATGTACGGAATACTCCATTCATTAGACTCATAAAAATCGAAGGTGCATTTGTTAACCCAAATGGCATCATAGTGAACTCATAATGTCCGTATCGAGTTTGAAATGTGGTTTTGTGAATATCTGCATCTGCAATCCTCAACTGATGATATCCCGATTTGAGATCAATCTTAAAGAACA
The DNA here is from genome assembly GCA_007258455.2 of Sequoia sempervirens. Lineage (NCBI taxonomy): Eukaryota > Viridiplantae > Streptophyta > Pinopsida > Cupressales > Cupressaceae > Sequoia > Sequoia sempervirens. The sequence goes on from VDFB02323821.1 coordinate 382,009, forward strand.
CCTTTTCCCCTTTTATCTGATCGAAGTGATCATCAATTATGGGTAATGGATATCGGTTCTTCACTGTTACCTTATTCAACTGCCTGTAGTCAATACACAAGCGAAGAGAACCATCCTTCTTCTTTATGAATATCACAGGTGCTCCCCAAGGAGAAACACTTGGGCAGATAAAGCCCTTGGCCAACAATTCTTCCAACTGAAGACGGAGTTCCTAAAGTTCCTGTGTTGTCATCCGATATGGAGCTCAAGATAATGGCTCGGCTCCAAGTACTAGATCAATCCAGAAATCCACATCTCGCTTTGGTGGCATACCAGGAATCTCCTCTGGAAACACATCAGAAAAATCCTTAAGAAGGGGGTAATCATCCAATGACAACCCCTGACTATCCTCAGATTCCAAGTCACTCACAGATACTACAAAGAGTTGACAACCCTGTTGGAAGTGCCTTTTGAGCTGCATGGCAGAGATCATACGTAATGAGATGGGTCTCTGAATACCCAAGATCTCCACCTCCTTACCAGAGTCATCAATGCACCGCACTGCTTTACATCAGCAGTCAATCATAGCACGGTGTGCACTCAACCAGTCCAGTCAATCTGAGGTCCACCTTAGTTGAAATTTCACCTATACTCAAATTACAATCCTGCACAAGCTTCTCTACCACAACCCTTAACCCTGAGGCTAATTCGACATGCCATTTTACGCCTTGACTATTTTCCACCAGACCACATCGCTCGACTACTAAAGGTGATATAAAGGAATCAGATGCACCAGAATCAAAAAGTATAGAAATGCTAGAATTATTCAACACCTGATGCCTCAACTACAGTGTTCTGATGAACTGCCTGACGATTATCCACTGAAGCAAACACATGATGAAATCTCCCTGAATCACCTACTGTCAGCTCTGATGCTACTGGCCTATGAGTAAATCTAGAAGTGTTCTTCTAAGGACACATCCTGAAAATATGCCCTTGTTGTCCACAAGAGAAACACCCAGTACCTCTACCAAAACCTCTGCCCCCTGATGGAGCATTGGACTGTTGAAAAATCCCTCGACTTAGTGCTAACTAGAAACTAGGTGCAGGCTATGCAAAACGTTCCTGACGAAAATGATTCCTGTTCTGATCCCTGCAATACTGGGAATTGCCACCCTGCTGAGATTGAGTGTTCTTTTGTCTCGACTGTTGCTGCTGTTGAGGCTACTGCTGCTAATGACCCCCTTTCAAGGGTGGATACTTGTTCCTAGAAGATCCTACTCCCTGCGACTTCCCTCCATGAGTAACATAACCAGGTGCGGGTGTGCTACCAATCTGTACTCTGATGTGACCACCCAAAGCCATGGCCAAATTCTCCTCCACTAAGCGATCCTTCTCAACTGCCATTTCCATCATCTTCGGCTAGAAAACTTGTATGCCACCACTGATGCAGGCATTTAAGCCCTAAACAAAATGCTACACTAACATACCTTCATTGTGGCTAATCCCTGCATACTGCTTCAACTCATAGAAGCGCCTCTTATACTGCTCCACTGACATAGACAACTGCTTGAGATTGTGAAACTCATCAGCCCTGCGCTGCCTCCAATGGTTTGAGAGAAAACGAGCCTTGAACCTGTCTAGAAACAATTCCCATGTAACCATACTAAGATCAAGATGCAACTTCTGTTCCTCAAGACGCCACCAAGTAGATGCAAAGCCTCGCAAGTGCATAACCGTGCACTGAGCCTTGGTATTGCTACCATAGGGGTGCATAGCAAAGCAACGATCTAAGTCAATTAACCAGGTCTCGGCCTCTAGACCTCCTCCAGAACCATCAAAAGTAGGAGGGTGTGCCCTCATTAGATCTCTCATATGGCCTACTATGACTGCATCCTGAACCACATCTATATCCCTACGCCTCGGAGACCTCTCTCTCTCAACCTGGTGCACCTCCTCTGGCCTGGGTCCCAATCAGTCAAGAATCTCTCCAAGTATATGTTGTAACTGATCGTCTAGACCAGGTTGTGCTGGATTCTGGCCACTTGATGGAATGCTATGAAGACTCTATTGTTCCTCATGCTCAGAACCATGGGAACTAGGAACTGAGGGGCTTCGTCGGTTTTCTCTACGACCGGCACCACGGCCTCTTGTACGGCCATGTCCTCTACCTCGAGGCATAATTCTGCGCAACAAGATAAAGTACAAAATGAGCTCAAGAGTTGCACGTATAGTAACCTAATGGACTACACTACCCAAAGACCCCAACGTTTGCAACCTTGGCTCTAATACCAAGTTGTAATGCCTGCCGTGCAAACCCCAGAGAACACACACAATGCAAATATTTTTTTTTTTAAAAACAGTTAAATTAAATATGCAAATACATTAAACCATAATCACATAACACATTACATAACAATGACGCACTTAGTTCTCTGGGCACGCGAGGTTACATCACAACAACTAAATAGAAATAAGGATAAAGATTACAACATAACCATTTATTTTATAATAACCATGCATAATGATACATCCAATAACCATGATGCGAGAATAATAAACATCACATCATACAACCATGATAAATCTCTTAATTAAGATACAAATGATCCTAACTATTACATCATCATTTTAAAGTTACATTACAATCTCTTGATAAATGAATTACATTGAATTTCCCAACATGGGGATTGATACAAGAACAAATAAATCTGAAATATGAAGTGAATACTAGTACAACTCCAACTATGGAAATGCTGAGAAGACAAGATGCTGATGGGGAACCCAACGGGTGCCCAACGGGTGCAGAGCACGTTCCACCCAACCATGTGAATTACAAGTAACTCACCCCTCGTGCTTAGAGGTGACGAGGAAGAGAACCCGACCATGAATGTCAAACCAACTCAACAACATGGTACAAAACAAGTACAACTCAATGCATACAATGAACAACCATCAATGTTCACAAATCACATAACAAATCAAAAAACTAAGAATCTCATCACCATAAAATAAAGTATCACCAATTATACAAGTAACTAAATAGCAGTCATAAACAAAATTCACAAGAATCAGAAACAACATATAGATACAATATCCAGAGGCAACAACAACAAAGCACAAGGGTGTCAAGTGGAGAGTGTCATCGTATAGCTCTCATGGGATTCTCCTGGCCCTTCCTCCAACTGAGGTGCCGACACCCATCTATGGATCTCCTGGCAGAGCCAGGTTACGATCCTGGGACCTGTGGGTTATGGTCTTTAAAAGTTGGGCCTCACAAATCATAAATGGAAGAACATCTATGATACATAAAATAATTGAAAGAAGTAGTTACACTTGTTGACCAACTTATTATGTATGCTATGAAATCTCATGAAAATATTTGAATGGATCCCAAATGAGTAGGAAATTTGGTGAGTAGATTATGACGACCTTATGGTAGGTGAAATGGATATGTTATTTTTAGCACATACACTTGGGATTCAATCATTAATTTTTTAACTAGGGATTTGGGTATCACATTTTTGGTACATTTTTAGTAAATTGTTTCTTAATTACCATTTGATGATTTCATGTATTGCTTCTCCTATATAAATTGAGTGATTGAGATGGATGTTTTATAATGATATTTATACATAATATTTTTTTATCATAATTGTTCCAAGTCCCTTGTTGGTGGTACCTATAAATACTGACACTCTACAAGTGTATTGTATCTATTGATTACTAAATAAAATGTTGAGTTTCTTTGGAGTATGAGTTTTCTCTCTTTAAAGGTTTTTCTCTATGTAAATCACTGTGATATGGTAATATTAATTTTGTGTTTATTTCCTAGTAATTGTATGATCAATTTATTCTTCTATACCTATCTCCCCTTGTAGATTAGTGTACGAAATATTTTTTGGTGGTGTTTCCTTTCCAAAAAATCCTCCTTTCTTTGATGACTATTGTCTTAGGCAAGAGATTGGAGCATTACAAAAGATAGGATTTTCATGTGTTTGAAAGTGTGTCTAAGATCAAATATTAATGAGAACAATGGAATTTAAATTGGATTAAGCCAAGAAGGTGTGCAAAGGGTTGAAAAAAATGTTGCAAACACAAAAACTAAAAAAGGGACATTAGGGATTGTAAGAGAGGGGGACCAACCACGTCTAGCTTCAAGGTCACAGAGAGTCGAGAGCGGAGAGCTACCATAACTTACCTCACTCTAAAGGGATGTTTTGCAGTGAGAGTCAAGAATGAAGAGCACTATTTTGTCACTCTATAGAACCAAGATTTTGTTTGGGGCTAGACGAGCTAGTTTTTGGAGTCCAAACTATACCTCAGACAACTCTCTGTTCAAGGATGATAGCGTGGCACGCTGGCATCTGTACAACCAAAAGGCGTAAAGTACAGTAAGAAAATTCCAAAACCTTACTGACAGTCTAGCTAGCTGGTTTCAATGAATAGAATAGAACAATGAAGTAAGAGAAATAAAGACAAAGATGATAAAGAAAGTAAATAAAAGCTAAGGTGATGAAGATTATCTCACAAAATCACTTGTTTGCCAACTAGCTCCATGCACACAGTCACCTACAAACAAGCAAGAGGGAAAAATTGTTGGGGTTGTATAGGGGCCTGCCTCAGTTAGACCCTTGCTTTGGTGTTTCCACCTCCATAGAAAGCCAAAAAGTAATGGAGTAGAATATGTGATAAAGAAAGTAGAAAGAAAGATTGTTGAACACTACCAAACAATACTTTGCTACTCTATCAAATCACAAAGGAGAGGAGTGAAGCATTACCACCTCCATCCAAAGGATCACTAGCTAATGGAGAGAAAATGCAAGGTATGGACTTGGAAAAGACACCATAGCTGCAATGGTGATGAAGGGAGGTCTTGCAAGACTCCATGACCACAAATTTTATGGCTGCCTCACACTTGCAATGTGGAGTTGAAGGAGTGTCAATGATGTTGCCATGCTCACAATGAGGTGCTAGAGTGTTGCTTGAGAATGTGAAGAAGTTGAATGAATTACTAAGAGGATGTGAAAAGAGATCAAGCAAATATGTAGAGGATGGAATGAATGAATGAAGGATGTTTTTGAAGTTGGGATGAGAAGATTTTTTCATTTTCTGGTTGGTTGGTCAAAGAGGGATGTTACAATTTGATCCCAATTGAGTATGTAACGCCTCGTCCAACTTCAGACATAGGAATCTGTTAGGGATGGCAGAGTGTTGCACAAACGTTCACACATCGCACATTCATCCCTAACAAATATTCTCTCACCAACACACAGGGAAAATGCTAGGTGGATGAAAGGCAGGTGGGTGATGTGGAATTTTTCCTTCAGACTTGATTTTCTAAGGTGAGGGTATGTGAAAGGGGAATTTTCTTAAAGGAGTGCAAATTCACTCCTATACATTTTTTCCTCACTTTAGCAAGCACAAGTATAGATGAGTGTTTGGTAAAGTAGATTAAAGAGATAGAGATGTATACCTAAACTATCAAGGAAGTAGACTGTAATATGGAAAACTCAAAAGCATAGGGCAGGAAAAGGACTCTATATGTACTCTCCCTGGGGAGTTTTGAATGAAAGGAATCCATAGCTTTGTAAAACTATGAAGTTGCATAAGGTACACTGAAGGCCCTCAAACCAATGATGGACAAATCCCACTGGATGTAAGCACCTCACAAGCCTGTAGACCTGTAAGAAGGAAACCCCCAAGTTCTCTCTCATAAAGGAAGCCCAATGAAGTAAGCACCTTATAGGCTTGTAGACCTACAAGAAGGCAACCTCCAAGTTCTCTCTCATGAAGGAAGTCTAGTGAAGGGGACTCTGAAGAGTTAGACTGGAAAGTGGCTTCATAGGTGCACCTGCAAAGCAACATGTTAATCCATACATAAGGCATGCCAAGAAAAAAAAAAAAGGCAACCACACAAGCAAACAAACAGATAGTCACATAGATAGTCAATAGGTTGAAATAATTTCAAAGGGATCCCTCAGGAACCCTTCAAAAGAAGAGGGGTCCACTCAAGGGACACGTTGTTTGAAAGTGTAAAAGAAACATTTTTTTCTCAAATCAATCAAGGAATCCTTTTGAAAGATGTTCACTTCATCAAGGATCTCGAAAGGAATAAAATTCCCCCTCGTGAGGGGAAGGTCAAGGCTTCTCCCACAGGGAAAGCTGCTCCCTCCTTGAAGGAAAGTTCTCAAGTTCTTTCTTTGTGAACCCATGATGAAGGAAACACATTCATATGGACACAAAAAAAGTAACCCTTCTACTTTTGCTCATGTTTGGGCCCTCCTGGTGACTTTGGCTTGATTTTTCCTAGATATAATGATGTAATGTGGTCAACACATTCACATTAGGTCTTGGGTCCTTATAAATCATTAACAATTATAGGATGTCTTGTAAAAATGTTGTGAAGTGTTGTAACCCACTTTCACACTTTTCTAGGACCCTTTCATTATAATTCAGTTAAATGACCTCCTCTTATCACTTACCAAGTCTTATTTCAAAGTGTTGTAAAGAGTTGTAACAAACTCTCACACTTTTCTAGGCTTGTAATCACTAATTTGACACTTTCTTATGTTTAAATGACCCCTCAATACACTTTCTGACCCTATTTAAGTGTGTTTCAGAGTATAATCTCATGAAACCTCATTAAATACACTTTAATTCTTGACACCTAGTAAAACTACCCTAGTGGGACCAAGTCACCACCTAGGACAACTTAGTCCCACTAGACACAAAAAACAAAATTATTTTAATTTTCTGGTGGGATTTTATTCTCTTAACCTTAAGGTCATGCTGTGATGTGTTATTTTCAAGATTTAATATTTTAAAATAAAGTATAAATAAAGGGTTTTCTCCCCCATTCATTCATGCATTCAATCCATCTAAGCATTCAATCATCCCTAATCATTCAATCAAGCATTTTCAAGCATCTTGGAGCTTCTACTTACATATCTTCAGAATTCAACATCAAGGGTTTTGTGAGTTGTAACATTGCATGTTGTTCATTCATCATTCTCTCTTTATTTCATTTCATTTTTAATGGTTTGATTACCAAATTGGGGTTTGACCAAGGCAAACCCCTATTCTCTAACCCTTAACCCTTTTTCCCCTCTTTGCATGTGTGTTTTGAAGATCTTGTATTTATATTTGTCAAAGAGAAAGGTGTTAAAAGGTTTTTTCAACTCATCAAAGTCATTCAAGTCAATAAATCCCTAATTGAAGCTTGGAGACCATTTTCAATCCAATTTTTGTAGAATCTGATTCAAACACCTGTCAAGAAGAGGAGAACATAGATAGATAGCTACATATTATTGCCCTGAATTTCTCGAGATTCCCAGGTGGACTAAGTCACCATTTGTGGTGAATTAGTCCCATTAATAAGCCTGAAAATTGATTTCTGTATTTCTAGATACCCTTTTGGTAGAAACTTGTTCCATTAGAATCTCCCCAAAATAGGAATAAGTCACCCAACTTGGCATAAGTGTCCTAGTAAGCTTTTCTAGTCAATTTTGTAGAATTCCAGAGCCTCTCCATATCACATTCCCACTTCTAGGTGCACCTCTCCAGTTCTTTTTATTTATGTTATTGTTCTTTAGCATTCTTAGGTCATTTTTGCATATCACAATGTGTTTTCAAACAAATTGCATTTCTTAGGTTTTGCATTGATAATTCATTTCCTTTTCTAGTTTATTGCACTTAGGCATACTTCATTCATATTTCATTGATTTTGAGTGTAGACATTGCCCATTTTGGCCCATCTTTCTCATTTTAGGTGAAAAACCCTAGAAGTGCAAGAAAGCATTAGGGTGCCAAAATCCTTGTTTACATTTTGGTGAACCCAACTTTTGAACAATTTACTTTTGATTTCAAGTGCATTCACATACTAGGTGTAGCTTGCATCAACATTGCATTAGGTTTTGGCATTGTTTTGCATCCTAGGGTTTTCAAACATTGCATTAGTGAAAAGATTATATAGATTACATCATTGCATTGAATATCATTGAAAAATAACAAATTTTTGCATATTCATATCATTTTTGTATCTAAAAATCTGAAAAACATAAAAAATAATTTAATTTTTTTGAAAAATCTCAAAAAATATCACTACTGGGACTAATCTGCCATACTGGGCGACTTAGTCCTCTTGCACATTCTACATAGTAATTTCTATTTTCTTTTTCAATTTATTTTCTTGTGTTTTCCTTTTAGGGATAATGCAAGGCATTGAGACCAAAATGTCTCCTTCATGTTGACCTAAAAGGCTTTCCTTTTCACTTTACCTTTCCTTTTCTCTTTTCCGCTTTTGTTTTGTGTTTTCCTTTTGGGGATGACACAAAGCGTTGAGACACCCTATGTCTCTTCCATGCTGACCTAAAAGGTCTTTCTATTTTCTTTCTCACTTTATTTTCTTATGTTCTCCTTTCGGGGATGACACAAGGCATTGAGACTGAACTGTTTCCTTCATATTGACCTAAAAGGCTTTCCTTTTCACTTTTCCTTTCCTTTTCTCTTTTTTGCTTTTGTTTTGTTCTTTTCTTTTGGGGATGATGCAAAGCATTGAGACACCCTATGTCTCTTCCATGTTGACCCAAAAGGTCTTTCTATTTTATTTTTCACTTTATTTTCTTGTGTTTTCCTTTTGGGGATGACGCAAGGCATTGAGGGTGTGTGCAAGAAGTTGAGTCCACTTTTTGGCCAAAAAGAGGAAGTGTTTTTCCTGATTTTCAAAATTTGACACATTTGACCTTAAAATTTGAAGCACTTAGAGATGAAATCTTTAAAAAGTCACTAATCATAAAATGTAGTGCTTGGAGTCTAGTTTCCAAATATGTAATTTATTTCAATACCCAAATTGTACAAATTGAGTTTTAATAGGCATTTCTAAAAACCATTGTTTAAAAGTCATTTTTTTTACCATACCATGCACGTGTACGACATTCATATTTTGACTTAAATTATCATATTTTTCTAAATCTTTTTGGGAAAATTTTTATGACTCATTGAAGCTTGTTCTTGATATTTTTTTGTAATTTTTTATTGAATATTTTTTTTTGTTAAATTTTTATTAGGCAGATTTGTCGTTTTGAAAAATCGCGTGTACGACATGCATAAGATGACCTAAACTTATCATTTTTATTTTTATTTTTTAAAATTGAAAAGAATTGTCTGAAGTTTGTTCTTGTTCAATCTGTTTGTCAAAATGTTATGTTGATCAAAAGTTATTAAAATAGTAAAAAACCCTGATATTTAAAGTTTATGGACCAATTTTATTAAAATTAATTGAAAAATATAAAAAAGAATCCAATTGCAAAACAAATTACATATTTAGAATCTGCATTGTTTCATCTAAACTGGGTTTTAATTTCATCATAATTTTTTTCAAAAAAGGTCGTCAGCCATATGTCCAAAGTTGGTATTTTTCTTTGACATCGTTAGGACCTTCAACTTGCAAGTCAAACTAGGTTGAAGGCCTAGGTTCAGACTTTCAATGCTTTTCTCGAACCAAAAACCTAGGTAAAAAACCAACCACAATGCAAAAACAAATTCAAATTTTAAAAAACGGGATCCTGATTATAAAACGGGATCCCGTATTATAATCGAGATCCCGTTCCTCATTCGGCAATATTTGCACCGTTGTAAAGGAAATGGGATCCCGTTTCCTGGCCAATGACTCCAACATTCAATGTCAATGAACGAGATCCTGATTATAAAGGGAGATCCCACTTATTAATAAACAAGATCCCGTTTTATAATCGGGATCCCGTTTTATAAACAAGATCCCGTTTATTTTATTTAAATATACTATAGAAAATTACTGTGAAGTCTGCAACTTCACATGTACAGCCAAGAGCAGTAAAAGTGAATTATTTTTCATAAGTTATTGTATTTACAGGTGGTGAACTTGATTTTTAGTTGATTTTATCAAACGAAGCATCATCTACACCACTTTTGAAGTGAAATTGTATTATTTGTGTGCTTGTTTGGAGGAACAAAAGGTTTCAATTTGCAATATGGATTGAAATTTTCAAAGGAGGCATGAAGAAAATAATTTTTAAAGTGGAATTGTGGTAGTTTTCTACTTGTTTTGAGGAACACAAGAGGAAGAATTTTGTCCTAATAGGTTTTCAACTTCCAATTTTGATTGAATATTTTGAATTATTTCACTATTAACATGCATTTGTGCTTGAGAATTTTATAATTATGGGAGATAAAGCTCGTAATAAGAGAAGGAAGACATTGACTCCTCAATAAGTTGAAGCAAATAGAGAAAAAGAGAGACAAAGACAAAGCGAAAGAAGAATGAGAATGAAATCAATTGAAATGATGGTGGAGCAACCAATTCAACAACTATTGAAGATGAAAACATTGAGGATACCATGGTTGTAGATGAAGATAATTTACAAGAAGTCAATTTGGAGAAGAATATGATTATACAAACAAGTCCTACTATGTCTTCAAATCCCTCTTTGAATGCTATGGAGAATGTTTCAATATGCACAAATCCAGGTACATCTTCAAATCCACATGTTAGTGAAATGGTAAATTTGTATGTAGAAGTTTTACAAGATCCCGGACTTAATGATGGTGACATTGACTATATTCATAGAGATGAAAATTTTATAGAATTTTTGAAACAAAAAGAAAAATCTTTGTTGCAAATGAAAATAAAATGATCATTTTCTTGAAAATGAAAACAAAACCTGATTTTTGATGAAAAATGAAAATGAAAATGAAAACCATTTTGTTGATGAAAATGAAGATGAAAATGAAAATGAAACCGCTTTTGTTGATGAAAATGAAAATGAAAATGAAAATAAAAAATCGCTTTTGTTGATGAAAATGAAAATGAAAATGAAAACCATTTTGTTGATGAAAATGAAGATGAATGAAAATGAAAAACTGCTTTTGTTGATGAAAATGAAAAATGAAAACCGCTTTGTTGATGAAAATGAAGATGAAAATGTAAATGAAAATGAAGATGAAGATGAAAATCCGACGTGATGTTGAATTTAATGAAAATACTTTTTTTTAAATTGGAAGTGGTGTTTTCAATAATCTTCCTGGTCAAATTTCTTGGAGGCAAATAAGAACACATGCGAATATAATATACACCAAATTCTTTTATCGTAAAAAAATTGCATTTCAATGTCAATTAATGATGCAATTGATGAGAATGCAAAAAATGAGGAAAGTGATGAAAAGGTTAGGATTTTATGTTTAACCAAAAAGAAAAGATCAATCATTAAAACATGTCATGTCTACTATTGCTAGTTCCATTCAATCTATTCAGAAAAATAGTCGATCTAAAGATAAAAATGTAGCAAGAAGAGCTATAACTACTGCTATAGTTAATAAGACAACTTTGAATAAAAGAATGGTAAGCAATATTAGTGAAATTTTAAAAATGCATCCTAAAACATTAATAAGAGTGGCAAAAAGAAGAGAAAGTATAGAAAATGACCCTCTCAATCAATGTTGGAGTTTTAGTGGACAACTACCGAGGTCTGATATAAAATTGAATGTTGAAATTAAATCTTTGATCAAAAAATATTGGCATGATAATACTAGGGTTTCATCTAATGCTAGAGATGTTTTAAAATTAAGGGTGGGGTCCAAAGTTCACGATCCTCACCCAAAACACCTATTAGATACAACACAAACTGAATTTTATAGAAAATTTTGTAGCGATTCAGTGTTACCTGTAATATTAAAATAATTCAAAGGTCTTTTGAAAAATGTAAACCCTGGTATGTAAAAATTAATAAGCAATGAATATCTTGTTGTTGTAAAATACATGTTCAATTTCATTATTTTTATGATGTTTTTCAATATATACGTTGTACCTTGCATACTAACATGATTATACAAGATTGTGGTATTGATATGCCACCTGAAGCAATAAGAGAGTTTATTTCAGGTTTGTTTTGTGAAAAATCTAATGATAAATTATTTTATTTAAGTTCTTGTATTTCTGGACAATGCATTAACTGCGGAAATCTTTCATTTTTAAGAATTTGTTTGCATGAAAGTGTTGATCATTGATTTTGGACAACAATTATTAGATGTCAAAAGATTTAGGAATGTTCAGTATTCTTTAAAAGATGGAAAAATAGGAAAGCGTTGTGATTTAGTTACAGAAAAAGTTAGTGTGCATGCATTTATGAGTGAATTTAATAATAAAATTGTACCAAAATATGTTATGCACTATGAACATGCTCGATGGCTTGATGGCCAATTTCGCGCATGTAGAAACACATTTCCAATTGGTACTATACTTTTAGTGGTTGATTTTGTAGAGAATTATACTCTTGCTCCACAAGAGGAAATTCAATCTCAATATTATAATTCAATGCAAGTAGTTATGTTTGTCCATATTGTTTATAGACATGTAGATGATAGCACTGAGGATGATAGAAAAGTTTTGAGGGAGTATCATTTTTATTTGAGTGACAATCGGTTACACTCATTAGAGTTTGTTCAATATTGTTTTAGTATATTTTATAGAAATTTTTGAGAAAGATGAATCCATATGAAAGAACACCTCATATGGTCAAAAAATTGTACAGGGCAGTTCAAAAATGCTAGAATGTTCTATTGGTTAAGTAGGGTTCACAAGGAACTTAATGTCCAACATATATGGAGTTTTTTTGAAGCTGGGCATGGTAAAGGAGAATAGGATGGAGCTGGTGCGTGTGTCAAAAGAATTCTTGCTAGAGAACAATTAAAATTCGAGGATTCAGTAAAATTTAAAAATGCACATGAGATTGTGGATTGGTGTAATAGAAGATTATTTGCACCTGGTTCAAGTGATTACTCTACAGTTCATCGATTCTTTTGGTTGGTGGAAGAAGAGAACATTGTATCTAGAGTTGATTGTGAGACAATTAGTGGATCTACTAAATGGCATTCATTTAGGAGTGCGACAGCAAGCACATGGACTATTTGGACAAGGGAGCTTGCATGTTTTTGCCATTTTTGTATCTCAGGAGATTGGGAAGCTTGCGAAAATATAGAATGGGTTAAACAGTGGGAGCAAAGATCGTTGACACTTGCAGAAGCACATAATCAATATGAAAGAACTATTGAAGAAAATGATCAGTTGTTTGCATCTAAAGATTATGACCGTGTTTCAGACCTTGTACAAGAAATTAATTTTAATTCAATTTATTTCATTTGATTTCACTTTATTAAGTTATTTTGTAATACTAAATTATTTATATGGATATGCACAAGTTATTAAATCAAATTTTGTTGGCAGGACATGTGTATGTTGTTATTGCACCTAAGGGGAATGAAGAGCAAATAGAATATTGGTTGGCTCGTTGTGTGGAAACTAAACATAAGTTGATAACACCTCAAGAAGATGATGATGGCTTTCATTATCCAATAGGTACGGTGATCCCCTTAAGACATCTCCTTAAGAAAATTTTGATAACAAATTTTAGACCCCCTTAAGCAATTTTTTAGAACAAGTCTTTGATCCCCTTAAGAAAATTTTGAGAACTTATTTGATGATGGTTTTTTAACATGTTTTCCAATAGGATCGGTGGTGGTTGTTGGCACTTGGCTACAAAAATACTTGAGAAGAAAGAATGGTCTACCTGCATTTGAAGACTATGAAACACATAAAAAGATTATGCATTATTCACATTTGGTGGTGGCAACAACAAAACTAGGAGCTGCATCATAGAAAAAACCAAAAAAATTGCTATGGTCAATTTCTATGAAGAGCATGAGACAATCATAGATGCATTGCAAAAAAAGAGAGGATGCAAATGGTACAATGGAATAAGTAAATAGAGGTAAATATAGTTTTAGTTTTGTATTGTCCTTTTAAATAGATTAAATACATGTTTTGATATTGATCAAGTGTGTTATTAGTGAAATTGATTTAAATTGTTCTTTTATATATCCTTAAGGCATAATCACAAAAAGGATCTAGTCCATGCAAATTCAACCTAGACAACATGGAATACTTGGTAAAAACAGGTAATTATCAGTTAAATTATATTTAAATACATGTTTTGATTACATATTGATATTGCTTGGACATAAATAGTTAAAATTGATTTATTGTCATTTTTTGTATCCTAAAGTCATCATTGCATTGATCTCATACTTTGAAACAAAAAGGAGAGGATGCCTGGATTCAACCTACAAACATGTGTGGAATACTTTTAAATGCAGGTACTTGAGTTCTGTACATATAGATAGTTTTATATAAATTAAAATATGTATGTTTTGATGATTTCATTGATATTGCTTGTACCTTTTTGATATCAGGTGGTGTGAAGACCTACTACATTCTAGCCACGAGTTTAAGATGTTCTTGAGATGGTATATCCAAATTTTGTAAAAATTGTTTTGAGATGACATATATGTACATACATACTTACAAAATTAAACATACTCTATGTACTTCTATGTATCAAATCAATATTCTATATATTTTTTTTCTTAAATGTGCATGTTTTCCTACTTTGAAACTTTATGTTTATGTGTATAATCACTAAATATCATGTATACATTATTGTTAAATCTATTATATCCTTAAGATGTATTATGAGCCCTTAATACATCCCCTTAAGACATCCCATTTAGGTGTATTATGACCCCTTAAGACATCCCCTTAAGATGTTCTATTATGACCCTTTTAGACATCCCCTTAAGACATCCCCTTAATTAACACGTTCTATTATGACCCCTTTAGACATCCCCTTAAGACATATTATAACCCCTTAAGACGTTCTATTATGACCCCTTTAGACACCCCCTTAA
>VDFB02323821.1:396865-436483 GCA_007258455.2 Sequoia sempervirens
CCTCCTGGTGGTGTAACTATGTCTAGGCCAGGGCTGAAAGTTGCACTAACAAAGTCCTACAAGATCAAAATTAAAGAATGTACAATTCAATTAGGTTAATATATACATATATATTCAAGTTTGCACATTTTGTGTAGAAAGTTTTGTAAACAACCTTGAAATCAGTGGCCTCACGAGTAACTGCAACATCAAATGTTTGCCTAATGCCCATTCTTATTGTGGTATCAACCTAGACATACATGTACATAGACATTTAACGCTTATAATATTTACAAGTGTACATGCATGCATTTCATATATCTAGTGAATTCAAAACTCATAAAATTGTAACTATACTAATGTAAACTTTAAACAAATTTACAATATGAATGTACCTGCCCCTAATCTATGATGCTCGATAGTGGAGGAGTGCTTGACAATCCCTCAGGAGGAATCAGCGTGGATGCTGATTGACTCACCTAAACCAACATAAATATTTGAAACATATATGTGATTCAATTATAAATTTAAAACTCAAGTTAAATAATTTATGATTTCATATGTAATTTTAAAAATTGAAATCAAAATACCCCATAAGGGTTGTCGAGTATGACCGGTGTCGATGTATGTACTCATGGAATAGGTGATTTCCCTTGCATTGTTAGTGTCATCTGTAGACCAAACAATTTGATTGTTAAAATGTATTGCAAACTTTTATTTGATATATACAACCATCAAAATTCTTATAAAATGAATGTACATCTAGATGCATATTTATACCTATGTCGTAGTGTCCTCAGGGTGATGTTCTGCTATGAGGAACTCTACAAATGAACTGATGTGACCAGATGAACCACTAGAATATCCCCATCCACTTGAACTAGGTGTGGCCTGATCAGGTACATAGCATACTTGATGAAAACTAGTACATATATGGGGGATGAGCCTCGACACTCCTAGAGCGGTACTCGAACCAGCTCCATAAAAACTCCTCCATCATCATCATCGTCTCTATGCTCCCCACTCGCTATCGCAGAAGTGTGCTGATCAAGGTCTCCTGTGAGTGTACTAAGGGAACCTAATGTTGAGACCAGAGCTTGATGATGTACAGGTGCAGGAATGGGAGGACCAGGAGCAACAACAAGGGGTTGTGCATGCATGAGGCATCGTGGATCAACCCTAGCCCCTAATCTTTGTTGTGGCATGTTGCCACCAACACCCTGAAATGATCTAAAATCAAAATAATTGGGCTTTTTCCCTAAAACAAACTCTACATACAATTTTCTCAAAAAATACAATGGGCACTCCCAATTAGTATGCAGGGGACTATCAAAAACCATATACCATTGATCCCAAAAATGTGCACTCATCTGCAGATGTATGCACCACCTCATGGATATTCTAGATTTGTTGGGTGGAATGGGTTGTCGAGTAACAGGGTCAAGAAAGTAGGGGGCTAGATGGGCTTTCGTTATTTTAAGGTCTAATATTTGTTTGTAAGAGAGACCATCAAATAAAATTGTCTCATTTGTTCTCTGTCTCTTTGATGCCTATCAAGATCAGAATCGATCATCTTGATGGAATCAACAACATTTTGCATTGCAGATGCAAAACGTCTCACATGTGGAGGAATCAATGCTTGACTCTGCATAGCATTGATTTGATTTTGTAAGGATGCAACTTGATCATTTATTTGTGTTCTCAAGCAAGCCTCGTCAGATGTGATAGGTGTTGGATGTGGCATATTAAGTGGAGGGGGAGGGGGAGGGGGAGGGGGAGGTGGAGGTGGAGGTGGAGGTGGAGGGGGGAGGCGGATGTGGCTGTGGCTGAGGTGGTGGATTGATGATATCACCAATGTTAAAATCATCCATGATATGCTTGATATAAATGTGCACCTGCATTAAATCATACAAAATAGTCCATGTGCATGCATATATTAAGACCATATATTTAATTGAAATAGGATGAGCAACATATATATTAAGATCATATATTTAATTGAAATGCACATATATATACATTGATTGTTCAACTCAAGAGCATGTCCATACAAAATTCAAAATTAAATGTATGTCCATGTACATTTAAAATAAAAAATATGATGCATAATTTGCATGCGTACAATTCATTAAACTAAACTATGTACATACATACAAAATTCAAAATTTAAGAACTATATATGCAAATTTTTAATACATGCACATACATACTAAACAATAAACTTGAAACATTCACACAAGCTCATTTTATGTCTAAAACACACACACACTTATATATTACAATTTTTCAACAGGAGAAATCATGATCTAGTAGATAGTCATAAAATATATACCATTATATACTATTCATTATAAGTTCATAAATTCCACCAAATTCATAAATCCATGTCACTAAAAATATCCATCTAGAACCAAAATCATAAATTCATGTCACTAAAAATATCCATTTGGAACCAAATTTATAAATTCATCACACAAAATATCCATTATTCACCAAATTTATAAATTCATAACTATTTAAGATCATTGTTTTAATTTATAAACTATTATGGCTCTCTACTACAGAGATCTTCATTTCTTTGTGTTTTCCTTTTCAAAATTAGGAGTTCTCCTCTCCTCTAGCCATTTTCGATGCTCATCTATGATCCCATCCATAGCCCTGATAGCATCAACAAGGGTTTGCATCCTAGATGCAAACATCCTCACAGGAGATGCGACACATTCTTCATTTTGAATAATGTTGATTTGATCTTGGATGGTTCTATCAGAAGCATTGATTTGTGCTTGCAAACAAGCATGTTCATTGATTTCAGGTGGTGGAGATTGGGGGTTACAAGGTGGAGTGGGTGGAGGTGGAGGTGAAGGTGTTGGAGATGGATGGTGTGGAGGTGGATTGCGAATATTATTGAATGGATCCTTGTGATCTTTAAGATATGAGTGAACCTGCATTAGATTTGTAATTTCAAGATGTAAGATACATGTTTAGGAAATACCTTTAAACCATTCAATATAAATGGCCTTAAATAATTGAATACAAATGATAAAATTATATGTAAACCTCATTTATATGTCTAAGGCACATATTTGAATGAAAATACAATTAATTATTGATATTGTATAACCTTGCAGGATCTTATTATTGTTAAATTTGGTTGCCTTGGGAAACTTCAGAAAATTTTAAGAACTTCTTTGATCCCCTTAAGATATGTCATATTGGGACCCCTTAAGAAATTGAATTACGATTTAGGTGACAGGATGGCTTAAGGACTTATCACGCTCAGTGAGGTCCTAGGAGAAAACGGCATGGTTTCATGAATAAAATTTGTGAAGTTGCCCAAGGCAAAACTAAATTTCATTAAGAGCCTAAGAAAAAATGATGGCTTTAGGGTTTAGGGTTTAGACTTTAGAGTTTAGGGTTTAGGGTAATAGGATAAGTTAAGGGGATATATGTAGTAAGATCCTAGGACAAAATTACATGGAATAAGGGAATGAAATTTGGTGGATTTTCCTAAGACAACCAAATTTCACTTTAAGATCTAAGAAAATGATGGCTTTAGGTTTACACTTAGACTTTAGAGTTTAGGGTTTAGGGTAATAGGATAGCTTAAGGGGATCTACATGTAGTAAGATCCTAGGACAAAATTACATGGAATAAGGGAATGAAATTTGGTAGAGTTGCCTAAGGCAACCAAATTTCATTAAGAGCCTAAGAAAAAATGATGGCTTTAGGGTTTAGGGTTTAGACTTTAGAGTTTAGGGTTTAGGGTAATAGGATAACTTAAGAGGATATATGTAGTAAGATCCTAGGACAAATTACATGGCATATGGGAATGAAATTTGGTGGATTTTCCTAAGACAACCAAATTTCACTTTAAGATCCTGGGTAGGACAAAATGAATGGTTTAGTGTTTAGGGTTTAGAATTTAGAGTTTAGGGTTTAGGGTTTAGAATTTGGAATATTTAATGAACTTGCAATTTAGTGAAGAACATTTTCTTGTGAAATAGTTGATTGAGATCTACTCTTGTTTCAACTGACCAACCTAGATCATGATGGCAACTTTGATCACCAAATTTTAAGAACTTTTTTGATCCCCTTAAGAAATTGAATTACGATTTAGGGTGATAGGATGGCTTAAGGGGATTTATGTCTAGTGAGGTCCTAGGAGAAAATTACATGGCTCAAGTGAATAAAATTTGGTGAAGCTTCCCAAGGCAACCAAATTTCATTAAGAGCCTTTACAAAAAAAAATGATGGCTTTAGGGTTTAGGGTTTAGACTTTAGAGTTCAGGGTTTAGGGTAATAGGACAACTTAAGGGGATTTACATGTAGTAAGATCCAAGGACAAAATTACATGGCATAAGGGAATGAAATATGGTGGATTTTCCTAAGACAACCAAATTTCACTTTGAGGTCCTAGGTAGGACAAAATGAATGGTTTAGTGTTTAGGGTTTAGAATTTGGAATATTTAATGAACTTGCAGGTTAGTGAAGAACATTTTCTTGTGGAATATTTGATTGAGATCTACTCTTGTTTCAACTGACCAACCTAGATCATGATGGCAACTTTGATCACCAAATTTTAAGAACTTCTTTTATCCCCTTAAGAAATCGAATTACGATTTAGGGTGACAGGATGGCTTAAGGGGATTTAGGTCTAGTGAGGCCCTAGGAGAAAAATGACATGGCTCAAGTGAATAAAATTTGGTGAAGTTTCCCAAGGCAACCAAATTTCATTAAGAGCCTTTAAAGAAAAAATGATGGCTTTAGGGTTTAGGGTTTAGACTTTAGAGTTCATGGTTTAGGGTAATAGGATAACTTAAGGGGATGTACATGTAGTAAGATCCTAGAACAAAATTACATGGCATAAGGGAATAAAATATGGTCGATTTTCCTAAGACAACCAAATTTCACTTTAAAGTGCTGGGTAGGACAAAATGAATGGTTTAGTGTTTAGGGTTTAGATTTTAGAGTCTGTGGTTTAGGGTTTGGCAAAAATTAGGGTAAAGTTTTGCGCCCCCTTGAATATTTAATGAACTTCTTTCGTTAGGTGAAGGTGATCCTAATAGTGGTTGCTTTCTCAATTTTCAAACCGGACATCGGAATTATTATTTTTACCAAATTCACACTCGTGCACCTATATGCTTAAATCGTGAGGAATTTGAAGATGGTGCAAACTAAAGTCTCATAAAATTTGTCTATAGATTCTAAAAATATTTTTTTCAAAATTTTTGAATCAAATTGCAATTTCTTTTCCATCTCCACGAAAAATTCATTTTTTTCTTAAAACAATAATTAAAAAGTGATGCACACCGTATAACCAGAACTTTTTTTTCCATGAAGGATAAAATTCTATTTTTTCAAATTTAGATTTGTAACTCTTAATATCTAGTGCTTCCACTTACACAGATAGTTTTTTATTGAATATTTTTTTCCCTAATCAAGTTTCAAAGTCAAACAAATTACAATTCGTATACACAAATTTCTGACCGTGATAACGCGGTGAATTTTTGTATATGTCAAAAATTTTTATTTTATTTTTTTTGTTGGATCAAGGACTTAATATCTGGTGCACTCATATTTTTCAAATTTTTTTTGATAATTTTCTATTTTTCCACATGTGCAGAACAAAGAAATTCATTTTCGATGAAAAACCTATGTTTAATAAAACTTAAAAAACAAATACATAACAAAACCAAAACATATTAAAATTATATTCATTGGATAGTTTGTTCTGAGGAATACCATAATAATTTGAAATAAATTTTAAATGAATTCATTTGATCTCCCAAAAGCTAAATCAAAAGTGATTTTTTATCAGCATTTTGATAGGTGTAAAGGAGACGCATTTATAGGTATGGTTTAAAACTAGTGAGGTTCTATCCAAGGGGGTTTGATCTAAGGTGATTTGATCAAACCCTCTTCAATTGGAATCCTTAAAATGGAACTTTTTAAGGATTAAATCATTATATTTTCTAAAAATATGTGATTTCAGCTAAAATTCGTTCCTCTCAGGAATTGTAAACCACTATTATGAAAGCACCCTAAAGAACATTTTCTTGTGGAATAGTTGATTGAGATCTACTCTTGTTTCAACTAACCAACATAGATCATGAAATCTCATTCATATTATAATCTTGCACGATCTTATTATTGTTAAATTTGGTTGCCTTGGGCAACTTCACCAAATTTTAAGAACTTCTTTGATCCCCTTAAGAAATTTGTCATATTAGGACCCCTTAAGAAATCGATTTACGATTTAAGGTGATAGGATGGATTAAGGGGATCTAGATGTCTACGAAGGTCCAAATTTAATCATACTATAGCCTCATTGGTTCCATCTAGCTCTGGTTCAAAAGTGTTTACCCCTCTAATAAAAAAAATTATCATGTTAAAAATGAATCAATCTATACATATCACAAAAATAAGAATAATCTTAAATGTAACCCATACTCTAACCATAATAGAATGCTAAATGATCCCCACCCCTAACCATTTCCTAATTGAATTGTAAACCTAATTGAAACTTAATTAAATTATAACCTTTACCTAATCTTATATGTATTCCTATATTATATTATGTTATATTATATTTAAATTAATTTATATTTGTATTATAATTATATTAATATTTATTATATATTCCTAATTGTAACCTAACTATTTACTACAAACCTAATTGAATCTTAAGCCTAATCCTCATTAAAACCTCAAATAAATTGTAACATTACCTATCCTTAATTGTAATCTTATATTATATTTTATGATATTAAATATTTATATTATTTAATATATTATATTAAATATAATATATTAAATAATATAAATATTTAATTACATCTCTTTTATATGAATCATCCTCCTATCTCTAAATTATAATAATAGCATGTAGTTCCTCCAACCTATCATCATGTACATCCTCCATTTCCCATGTAATAGGTGTACCTTGTAGGTGTTAAATGGTTCCATCTTCGTCTCCTTATTGATGCATTTCTATCCTTCCACATAAATCTATATTGTATCAAAATATAGGTAATTTTATGGTTATTGAATCTCTCTTAATTGCTAAAGAATCCATTATGATTGAGGACATGGGTGGATTATTATCTAGGATCACATCTTAAAAATCCTATAGAGGTCATGTGGTATGTTTTTCTTAATACATATATTCCCATACAAACGTCTTTCCATGTATTATCAACTCTCCTATATAATAGATGTACCTTCCTAGATTTAAATTTCATATGATATATATGTACCCAAGTGTTTCCAATTGGAATTGCTAAATTATACTTTTATGGCATTCTAGATATTCAAAATAGTTTTCATAAATCTACCAAATAGACCCATTCTTGACATTGAACCTACATAATTTTAGGTATGTCCAATAAAAGAAACTTTACCCATAGCACTCTCACTCACGCTCTCAGTTTTCTTCCAATGATTTAGAACCCTAATGATCATGTCTAACTGTCATTGAGAGTGATCATCCACTCTTCATAAGCTTTTAGAAACCAAATTTTTTTATATATTATGTGTTCAAATAAGTGAAAACATTACAAAAAGCTCTACTAAATGGTGATAATAGAGGGTTTTTTAAGGCAACCAAATTTCATTTTAAGGTCCTAAGACAAAATTCAAATGCTTTAGTGTTGAGGGTTTAGATTTTATAGTTTAGGGTCTAGGGTTTAGCAAACTTAGGGTGAAGTTTGGGTGGCCCTTGGCATAATTTAGACTTGCAAGTTAGTGTCAATTGGAATTGATTGTACGCGCTTAGATTTAAAAATTTGCTAACTAAATTTGCAAACAAACATCAAGATAAACTTTATGAATTTTAACTATTCTTTAACATATTGATTTCTAATCTAATTATAATTTAACATTGAAACTAAAGTTTAATATATATCATTTTTTCCATACAAAGCAAATAAAATTTAAAACATTTAAGCAATGCAAATGATTTTTTTTGAGCTCAAAATTACCTAGTTTTCAAAATCAAAATGATTTGTTCGATTTCAATTTAGGGTTTTAACAATTTCTTTTGTTCCAATTCAATTTAAGGTTTCAATTTTAAACAAGTAGGGTTTTTAATGCAATTTTTTCGTTTCAATTCAAACTAGGGTTTTCAAATTTAATTTTTTTCATTTGATTTGAATTCAGGGTTTCAAAAAGCTTGATTTGGATTTGTAAATGCAATGTTTTTATTTCATTTCAATTTCTAGGTTTTGAAATGCAATTTTTTTTGTTTTGTTTCAATTAGGGTTTTCAAATTCAATTTTTTTTGGTTTAATCGAACAATTTAGGTTTTAAAAGTTAAATTTTGTTTGTAAAACACAATTCAAGGATCATTTTTTCGTTTTTATTAAAAAACCTTCAGGTTTCATTGCATTTTTTCATCTTTTTTTACAATTATTCATTTCTACTATAATAGTTAAAAAAATGCTTAAAATGTGAGATAAATTAAAAAAATGCTAAATTCACTTATTTTCTTCAAATTTTCAATTAAAAATAGAAAAATGCAAAAAAATGGCATGTAGGCGAGTACCTATAGCTAATTGTGGGGGTCGCTATCACCAGTACTCGAGGTCCTGCCCGCTTTGTAGTGAAATCTATTTTTTTTTAAATAAACAGTAATATAAAATAGGATCTTGTTTTGTAGTAATCGAGATCCCATTTCGTGACAATCGGGATCCTGTGCCTTTTCCATTGGTTCGGGATCCTATGGGAAACGAGATCTCAATTTTTAAAAAGAAGGATCCTGTTTCGTGTCAGGCTCAGGATCCCAAACCTTAACGAGATCCCAATTTTTAAAAATTGGGATCCTATTTATTAAAATCGGGATCCCATTTCCTCAAAGCCGATTTCAATTTTTTGGTTAAGGCAAAAACTTCCACGTTTCGTGGACTCAACTTTGTGCACTTACCCTTGAGGTTGAAATTTCTCCTTCATGTTGACCTAAAAGGCTTTCCTTTTCACTGTGCCTTTCCTTTTCTCTTTTCCACTTTTGTTTCATGTTTTCCTTTTGGGGACAATTCAAAGTGTTGAGATGCCCTATGTCTCTTCCATGTTGACCCAAAAGGATTCTTTTTCTTTCTTTTTTCACTCTCTTTGTGTCATTCTTCTAGTTCTATGTATTTGGGGAATGATGACAATTTTGAGCTCTTTAATAAAAACACTATAGCAAAGAACATACTGACCCCAAATCCATAGATCCCTTATGTGTTTGGTGTTTTTCATTTTGGGGGAAACTCCTTCCTTTTCTCTTTTTCCTTCGCATGACATAGCTTTACTCGGAAACATATGACTTGGCATAGGGGCTTTCCATGTTGGCTCTCATGTCTTATTTCTCTTTGCATTTTTCATTCGCTAATTTAAAGAAATTATTCATAATATGGTGTTTAACAATTCCTTTAAAGTGGGGGCATACATTAGTATTATTTATTTTGCACTTTTCCTTTTTCTTGATTCTTAGTGTAGCCTTGTTACTTCATATAATGTGTTTGTCACTTTGTGGACAACATTGGGTATAGTTTCCTTCATGAGCACAATCTATCTTAGCATATTACATTCCTCTTAGTGGCTTGATGCAGCACACTGCATCCCCTAAGTTGTGAATTTTATATTCTTTGATCAGTCCTCTCTTGGAGACATTAGACACAATGCTCCCTAAGTTAAAGACCTCGCATGAACTAAGAAAGACTCCTTTGAACATATTTTGCATGTTTCATTTTTCTTTTGTTATATGGCCACCTTGCATAACACAACTTGTATGCCTATGGTACCATCACATTTTTTCATGAGTTCTAAGCATACAAAGCTTTGCTTGTCTCATGAAGCATGAAAAGTCATTTGATTTTGTGTTGCCTTAATAAAGTTATCAGGAGGTATAACTTTGGTATGGTTGAGTGGGAAGCCCATTCCGAGGCATGACTTTCCCCATAGCCACCTAGATGTGTGAGTGCATACCAACCATGAGTGTATGTTTCTCACCTTTTGGGCCTTCTCACCTGATAGATAGCCATGATTTCCTTCACCTTAGAGTGAGTATGCAGTTCCTTTTTGAAAAAACAACCTATATCTAATCCACAATGGGATGGACAAATGATCGAAGCTTGATCTGGCTTTCTCTCTTTTTCTTTCTCCCTCTCCATTTACATCATTCTCATGTGTTTCTTTGTGCTCATGTTTAATTTTTCATTAGATCTTGATCATGGGGACTTGATCACCACTCTTGATTGTTCTCATCTCATTTTTCTAAGCATTAGTGCATTGAAACCCCTCTTGATTGCATGTTCAACTACTTTAGTGTGAGTTTGAAGCAATTTCATCCTCTCACTAAAGTGGGGGCTAATTGTGGACACAAGAAAAGCAACCCTTCTAATTTTTCTCATGTTTGGGCCCTCATGGTGAATTTGGCTTAATTTTTCCTAGATTTAATGATGTACTTTGGTCAACACATTCACATTAGGTCTTGGGTCCTTATAAATCATTAATAATTCTAGGATGTCTTGTAAAAGTGTTGTGAAGTGTTGTAACCCTTCACACTTTTATAGGACCCTTTCATTATAATTCAGTTAAATAACCCCTTTTATCACTTACTAAGTCTTATTTAAAATTTTTGTAAAGAGTTGTAACAAAATCCCATGCTTTTTGAGGCTTGTCATCACTAATTTGACCCTTTTTATGTTTAAATGACCCCTTGATGCACTTTTTGACCCTATTTAAGTGTGTTTCAGAGTATAATACCATTAAACCTCATTAAATACACTTTAATTCCTGACACCTAATAAAATTTCCCTAGTGAGACCAAGTTACCACCTGGGGCGACTTAGTCCCACTGGGCATAAAAATCAAAATTATTTTAATTTTCTAGTGGGATTTTATTCTCTTAACCTTAAGGTCATCTTGTGATGTGTTATTTTCATGAAATATTATAAATTCAAGTATTAATAAAGTTTTTTTCTCTCATTTTCTCCCCCATTCATTCATGCATTCAATCCATCTAAGAATTCAAGCATTCAAGCATCCCTAATCATTCAATTGAGCATTTTCAAGCATGTTGGAGCTTCTACTTGCATATCTTCAAACTTCAACATCAAGGGTTTGGTGAGTTGTAGCATTGTATATTGTTCATTCATCATTCTCTCTTTATTTCATTTCATTTTCAAGGGTTTGATTACCAAATTGGGGTTTCACCAAGGAAAACCCCTATTCTCTAACCCTTAACCCTTTTTCCCCTCTTTGCATGTGTGTTTTGCATATCTTGTATGCATAATTGTTAAAGAGAAAGGTGTTAAAAAGGTGTTTTCAACTCATCAAATTCATTCAAGTCAACAAATCCCTAATTGAAGGTTAGAGATCCTTTTCAACTCGATTTCTGCAAAATTTGATCCAGACACATGTCAAGAAGAGGAGTGCAGATTGATAGCTACAAATTCCTTCTTTGAATTTCCTGAGATCTTCCCAGGTGGACTAGGTCACCATCTATGGTGAATTAGTCCCATTACTAGGCCTAAAAAGTGATTTTTGTATTTTTGGATACCCTTTTGGCAGAAACTTGTTCTGGTAGAATCTCCCCAAAATAGGACTAAGTTGCCCAACTAGGCGTAAGTGTCCCAGTAAGCTTTTCCAGTTAATTCTACAGGATTCTAGAGCCTCTCTATATCACATTCCCACTTCCAATTGCACCTCTACAGTTTGGTTTATTTCTGTTATTGTTCTTTAGCATTCTTAGGTCATTTTTGCATATCACAATGTGTTTTCAAACAACTTGCATTTCTTAGGTTTAGCATTAATAATTCATTTCCTTTTCTAGTTTATTACATTTATTTCATTGCATTTAGGCATACTTCATTCATATTGCATTGATTTTGAGTATAGGCATTGCCTATTTTGGCCCATCTTTCTCCTTTTAGGTGAAAAGCCCTAAAAGTGCAAGAAAGTATTAGGGTGCCAAAATCCTTATTTATAGTTCCATTAGGGCTCCAATTTGAGAATGTTATCTTTGAAAAGGTTTGCAAGGATTTTTGAGAAAATATTCATTGGCAACAAATGTGTTTTTTCAAAATTGAAACATTGTGACAATGGCGGTGTCACACATACGGGGGACAACTCAAGTAAAGAAGAGAAAAAGATAAGGAAAGAAACAATGACATCACAAATATAGGACACATGAGTGATCTGATGTTTCATATATATAAGTATAATAATAGTATATAAATGAATTGTCATCAATACCCTGTACTATATCAAACCATGTGAAGAATGCACAAGAAGACAAAGTAAAAATAGAAAATTGGGTCAAGATGGAAAGGAAGCCTAATGCCCCCAACACTTTGCATTGTCCCCAATTTTTTAAAAATCAAAAAACATATAAGAGGAAGAATGATGATACAAATATAAGAAGGTTTATGACACATAATCACTCCTGTATCCAAGCACCAACAAGGGTGACAAGGGTCATCTAGTAACACATAATGCAAGTACGGGGGAACACATCACAACACACATTCCTAATCTAAAGGTAAAGAAGAGGCATCCCTCTAACACTCACCGGCCAAGAGGTTGTCTACTTCCCAATCTAGATCATTATAGGGGGAAGGCGGAGGAGCCTACAGTGGTGGAATATTAAGGGGAGGAGCTTTCAACTCTCCCACAACAAGAGCTAAGGAAGAAGGCCTCACAAGGTCTTCTTTGTTTTACTCTTGTGGAGCTATGGTTGGCAATTTTGTGAATATCATTGATAAGGTTGAGACCTTATCTAGAGAGTTAAACATGCACTTTACAAGAGTGTCATGTGGTACCTCAATGGAGAGGACGGCACCCAAGATTCATCGCTAGGCTCACTGAATGACTCAGGAGTGGTGAAAAACTTAGGGGAAGCTGAACCTTGATCTGTCACTAGAATGGAACAAGCTAGCACAAGACCACCCTTCGAAGAAGGTGGGATCCTCTTACACCCCCCATTATTGGAAGGGCCAACCTCTACCTTTTGCTTCATTGAGGGATGTGAACTCCCCACAGATGAGGCAAGAGGCATGGAGGAGGAGGAGAAAATCATGGCAGACACCACCAAGGTAATAGGCATGTCCACAGGTTTTGGGAATAGTGGGATGTTCGAAAGGGACATCAAAAGGGGCAGCTTGACCGAAGGAGCGATAAAAACCCACACCTTTTTAGGGTTAGACACACTCACACTCACATGGGGATCTGAAAGTGAGACTAAAATCAATTGAACAGAAGTAGAGGGGAGAGAGAGGAGGACACAATAGGAGGCCTTGATACAAGGGCAGTCAAATCCTCTTCCTTTTTCTACAAGGTAGCCTGCTTAGTTTCTAGAGCTTTTCACTGGCACTTGTGCTCATGCACAATGCAGTTTCTATGAATCTTTGAGCTAGAGGTTGAGTGTTGTGAAGGGACATAAGGCTCCTACTCAGCCATAGGGGTTTCCATCACAGTCATTTTTATCAAAGGGACATACCCCTAAATAGGAGCAGGAGGAAGAGATTGAGATACAATGGGGAATTCAACTCTAGTGCTTTGACGACATGCCTCTTTCCATTCATTTCTTTAGGAGCAGGAGTGGTAAGAGGTTGTAGATTCTGAGACATAGAGAATTCCCTACAGGGACCCTTTCTTCTGCCATATTGAATGGGCCTAGGCTCCGTGAGCATAACAGGAAGCTCAAATGCAAGATGCTTCAACTTTCACCAAGTAGGCACCATAGGGTTCTCTCACAAATGTGAAGCAGAATCTAATGGTGCCACAATAGGGCAGGAGGAAGCGTCAGGCTAGATAGTGGAAGAGGAAGAAGATGAACCTTGAGAGTTCTTCTCTTCTATGGGCCCTAGTGACATCACTATCAACTTTTAAACAAGCCCTATGCAAAACAACATAGGGAGATGGAGGGTATCTCACTCTAGGAGTTAAGCGCCCTTTAGATTGTACTTCTCATAGGTTTGATACAAGAGCTCCTTCCTAGGTAGGAGTGGATCAATGGGTGTAGGCCAGAAGTGATCTAAGGAATAGCTACCACACACAACTGGTAGTTTATAGCCAGTGTCATGGATCACATGTACTGAACCCTCATGAATAAAATTTAGACATTTATGCACAGCCAAGGGAACTACATTCATAGCTACTAACTAGGGGATACCCAGCTTCACTCTAAAGAGTTTGGACCCCAAGATTATGTCAAATAGCATGTTTACAGACTTAGGTCTGACAAGGATTGACAAAATGATGCTACCAAGGGGAGGTACAAAACTTGTCCATTATGAATATGGATGCTGCTCACAAGTGTGTCATACCTATCTTTATGCAAGAATTTAATTAACATGATCTCCTCAGCTATAATATTCACTTGAGACACCGGTCAACAAGAACACTTGCTACAATGTTTCCGTTGATTCGCGCAAGGATATAAAGAGGAGATGGTTCTCTATTAAAACCCATCGGTAGGTCCTATGAGGTGAAGGTTATACCTAGACTACTACTCATAGGTTGGTAGAGGGGATATGCAGATGCAAGAAGGAATCCTTCATTTATGCTGAACAATACTCTCGCAAAGCCCCCCAAAGGTTCACAATCAGACAATGACCCAACTAAGGCCTCATTCTGCAACACATATAGAACCTTCTGACTACACCTACTAGGGGGTTGCATGTTGGGCTATAAGATGAAACGCCTCACAACACTCACACCTACAATGCTCCCAGAGCACAAGGAAAGGACCCTTCAACATTGCTAAACAGAACCAAAATGGTTCATGTTGAGTTCACCAAAAATGTAAGAGAGGGGGACCAACCACATCCAGGATCCAGGTCATGGAGAGCTAAGAGCATAGGGTTTCTCTAACTTACCTCACTCTAAAAGGATATTTTGGGGTGAAATTTGAGAATGAAGAGCACTATGTAGTACTTTTGTCACTCTATAGACCTAGGATTTTACTTGGGTCTAGATGAGTTGGTTGAACTGGAATTTGAATTGTACCTCAGACAACTCTCTATCCAAGGACAACAACACAAGTTTGGGATGACAGTGAGACACGTTGGCATCTGTACGACCAAAATGCATAAAGTATAATAAGAAAGTCCAAAAACCTACTGATAGTCTAGCTAGTTGGTTTTAATGAACATAACAAAATGATGAAGTATGAGAAATAAATAAGAAGATGATAAAGCAAGTAAATAAAATCTAAGGTGATGAAGATTATCTCACAAAAGCGCTTATTCGCCAACTAGCTCCATGCACACAAGTGAGAGGGAAAAATTGTTGGGGTTGTATAGGGGTTTTCCTCAATCAGACCCCTGCTTTGGTGTTTCCACCTCCAGGGTAGCTAGAAAGCGACGAAGTAGAATATGCGAGAAAGAAAGTAGAAAGAAAGATTGTTGAACACTACAAGACAATACTTTTCTACTCTATCAAATCACAAAGGAGAGGAGTGAAGCGTTACTACCTCCACCCAAAGGCTCACTAGCCAATAGAGGGAGAATGCAAGGTATGGACTTGGGAAAGTCACCACAACTGCAGTGGTGATGAAGGGAGGTCTCGCAAGACTCCAATCCCACAACTTTTATGGCTACCTCACACTTGCAATGAGTTTATGGAGTTCCAATGCTACAACAATGCTCATAATGAGGTGCTAGAGTGTTGCTTGAGAATGTGAAGAAATTGAATGAATTGCTAAGAGGATGTGAAAAGAGATCAAACGAATGCGTGAGGATGGAATGAATGAATGTGGAATGTTTTTGAAGGTGGGATGAGAAGAATCTACCATTTTTGGGCCAGTTGGTTGAAGAGGGATGTTACAATTCGACCCCAATCGAGTGTGTAACACCTTTGCCAACTTCAAACACAAGAATATGTCAGGGACAATAGTGTGCCACATAGACGTCCACACATCGGGCGTTCTTTCCTAACAAATATTCTCTCATTGACACATAGGACAAACACCAAGTGGATGGAAGATAGGTGGGTGATGTGGAATTTCGCCTTCGAACTTGATTTTATAAGGTGAGGGTATGTGAAAGGGGAACTTGCTTGAAGGGGTTCAAATTCGCTCCTATACATGGATGCACAAGTGTCAAAAGATAATAGCTGTTGGATTGATGTTTGCATGGTTTCAAATAAATTAGATTATTTCCTTAAATGAAATGGTTCAAATGACACACAACTTAATATATTTTTTTGCTCAATTTGACATGTTATGGGTAGTTGGAGGGGCTCTAGGAAAATTCATTGCTAGCAATTCATCAACAGAAAATTCACGAGCAATAATTCACTGCAGGAAATTTCACCACCAACAATTCACTGCAGGAAAATTCATTACCAACAATTCACTGTAGGAAAATTCACTACCATGACAAATTCACCTCAAGTAAAATGATAATAAAAAATGAAAATTATTTTTTGCAAAAAAAGTTCAATTTTTTTGAAATATATATTAAAAATATTAATGCGATTAATTTTCCATGGGGGTGAATTGTTGGTGGTGAATTTTACTTGTCGTAAATTTGTCATAGTCTGTGGTGAATTGTTGGAGATGAATTTTCTATTGAAATTGTTATATGCCAGGTGGAGGGAATTACTGATGACCCAAATTTAAGTTTAAATTTTAGACTTCTCAAATTAATTTTAGCTTTTGTGTAACCAACTTACTAGAAGAATTGATAACCTAAGAACTTGAGTAAAAATATGTAGAAATAAAAATTAAATTAGATTCATATTATTTGTTAACTTTTATACTAAAATATATCTCTAAAATATTTAATATTTATATCTTAGAAATATTTAATAAATAAATAAATAACATAAAAAATATTTAAAATTAAAATGAAATAAATAAATAAAATTATACATTTAATAATAAATGAGAAGAAACTAGTTAATGTAATAATAGAAAAGACAAGAATAAAATTGACAATGTGAATTTGACAAAATTATTGAAAAAGTAAAAATCATAAGAATAACTCATTCAAGATTTCTAGATAAATTGTGTGCGGATTTTTACATTAACGTTTTGGATTATACTCCATGATCCATCATTAGGATAAAAGCAGAAAGAAAGAGAAAATGATCCAAAATGTTGATGTAAAAGTCTGCACACAGTTATAGAATGCTAAAAAAAGATGAAATTTGTATGAAGAAGAAAAACACAAAGAATAACTTAAATGCTTTCTTATTCTTTCCTTTGTAAAGATAACTTCAACTACATTCGCCAGACAGGAAAAAGTGAAATTTGTCTCAGGAAGAAAAGTATAAAAGAATAGCCATTCATTCAAGTAAGAAAAGAACAAATGCAGTGGGACATGTTCTGCAAAGGTAAAGATGAGGGTATAATTTAAAGTCAAGAACTATGTAACTGTTTCAGCCCAAAAGAAGAGAATAATCAAAGTAAAAGCTAATGAAATGGCCCTGCCATGTTCTCTAAAGCTTAAGGTAAAGCCGGGCGAATAATTCTAAATCCACAAGTAAAGGAAAAGTAATTAGATTGATTGAACGAATTCTAACAAACATGAAGACTATTTATCCACTTTTTTTAAGATACCATTATAAGGGTTAAGAAGAAAGAAACTCATTGTACCATTATGGTAATGGTGTGATAAAATTACTTGTTTTCTCTTTTGAATTATCTTCAAATTAATATTTCAATAATAATAAAATATGGGAAGATTTGAAGGGTTATTCAAATGAAATGAATTTATTCTATTGAAAATACAAGAAGCTTATGTTTATCTTATTTGAATAAAAATAAATAAGATCATTATCAATATGATTCAAATTAGCTTGTTAACTATGCATTTCTTAATATGAAAAAATAGAAAATTATAATAAATTAGAACAAACATTCTTTTTTCAATGATAAAATTAAATTAGTTAGGATGACTATTTTTCATTACCTAATGAGAATAAAAAGAATTTCTCTTTCTCCTTTTGATTTTTGGCAAATTGTGGCAAATTGTTGTATTCAATGATTAAAAATATTTGAATTCACTCAAAAAAATTGGATGCAAATAGAGAAATCATTGAATTGTCATATAAAAAAGTGTTTTCTAACAATTCATCATCCAAAAATTCACCACCAACAATTCACCATGGAAAATTAATTGCAAACTTTTAATGTGAAGAATTTTCCACAGCGGGTGAATTGTTGGAGGTGAATTTTCCACAGCGGTGAATTACTGATGGTAAATTTTCCTTGAGATAAATTTGTCATGGCTGTGAATTTTCTAGTGGTGAATTGTCCTACAGTGAATTGTTGGAAGTGAATTTTCGTATAAAATGATGTTATACATGAAAATAGTGGAATTTATAAATTTGAATTCACAATTCTCCCTATCCAATTTTTTGAAAAAATATTTCCAATAATTAATCTTATAAAGATATATAAAGATAAATATCTCCAAAGATCTAGTCAAATTATAGTCATTCATATAGGAATTTTCAGTCATAAAATACTCAAGGAGCAACTCTTACTAGTCACTATGAAAAAAATATTTATGAAGGTGATACATTGATACCTCTATTATACAAAATATTAAAATATGATTGCATTGCTCAACATCCTCTTCAAGTTGAACAATTGTTGGAAACATGTTCAAATACTTCAATGTTTAAAAATTAAAAACTTAAACAAACAACCTCCAATGATTTTTTAGAAACTTTTGGGACCATTCATTGCTATTAGAATAATTTTGAAGCATAGTTAGAAATATGTGGTAAATGAAATTCAAAACGGTTATGGTTGTAAGGGGTACAATTTTTTGATAGATATAAAATTTATTGTATGCAAAATTACATTGATAGTTTTGATTGTAAATGTGGATAATTTAGGAAATGTATTGTGTAGTTTTTATTAATCTAGAGAACTTGTTGGATTATAAAAAGTTAAAAGAATGGATGCATTTTAGAAAAATCAATATGATATCAAAATATAATATTGGAAATGCATCTCTAAATATTTGATTTTTTCTATCAAAAGTGAGTTTTTAGGAAACTACTTAGGTCCTAGCTAAATATGCTCTCCAATGTCATATTGGGTAAAGGGTCTAAAGGAAAATGTTATTTGTGAGAGAATGATAAACATTGGTATTGTATTCAACTATTTGGGAAATTGGAATAAAAATCAATTTATCAATAAAGTGAAATATTTTTTATTTAATCATCAATATAAAGAATTCTATTTTATCTATTAAACCAAAAAAATAAAAAAATTAGGAGAAAAGATAATATCAAAACAAACAATAAAAGGTAATATATAAATGAAGAGATTCTTGTTATATATTTTTTATAATGTTAATAAAAAATTAAATGAATATCTTGTACCAAGTACACTATATCAATCATTATTATAAATGTAACCCATTTCTTTGTAAGTAGATATTATAATTCATAATTCAAAAGAAAATAACTTAATATATTTTTGCTCAATTGACATGTTATGGGTAGTTGGAAGAAATTACTAATGACCCAAATTCAAGTTTAAATTTTAGATTTCTTAAATAGTTTTATCTTCTGTAGAACTAACTTATTAGAAGAATTGATAATCTAAGAGTTTGAACTGAACACTAAAAATATGTTAAAATAAAAATTATATTAAATTCATATTATTTGTTAACTTTTATAGTAAAATATATCTCTTATATATTAAACCTTGTATTAAATACAACCTTATCAAAATAAATCTAAAATGAAAAGAAAAATATAAGATATAAAATTTTCATTATTATAAATATTATCTTTCATCATTAAAGAATATTTAATAAATAAAAAAGAAACATCAAAATATTTAAAATTAAAATGAAAAAAAATATATAAATAAAATTACACATTCAATAATAAATGAGAAGAAAACAGTTAAAAAGTATAAGAATAACTTCAAGAAAAGGTGAAGTTTGTCTGAAAAAGAAAAACATAAAGAATAAGTTAAATGCTTTCTCATTCTTTCCTTCGTAAAGATAACTTCAACTAGGTGAAATTTGTGTGAAGAAGAAAAGTATTAAAGAATAGCTTTGGAAGTTTGGTAAAGCCCACCTATTCCTTCGTAAGAAAAGAATAAATGCGGTGGGACATGTTCAGCAAAGGTAAAGATGAGGGTATAATTCAAAGTCCACAACTATATATCTGTTTCACTCCAAAAGAAGAGAATAATTAAAGGACAAATGGAATGAGATGGACCTACCATGTTCTCTAAAGCTAAAGTTAAAGCCGGGGGAATAATTAAAGTAAAAGCAATTAGAATAACTTCGGCCTTAAGAATTCTGAGAATCGTTCCTAACAAGCTCTGTATTCATTCTTATAAATATACTTCTTTCCCTGCTCTACTCACATCCATTGCAATTTGGTCAGTTTTTCTTAGTTCAAATTGGTCAATAACTGAGCACTATTCTTCAGTTTCTCAGTTGTTAAAGAGACGTCAAATTTTCAAGGTTCATAATAGTGTTTGAGAGTGCTTCAGTCCTTAGCAATATTTGAGAGTGTTTCAAATTATATCTGTGTAGTCCTAAGTGATATTTGTGAGTGCTTCAGTTTCTCAATTGTTAAAAAGATCAATTATGGCATCTGCTTTACTTGATGTTGTTGTTGAGAAACTTGGCGGAATGATGATAGAAGAGATAAACAAGGAGGTTTCACTTGTCCTTAACTTCAGAAAGGACTTTGAATGGCTGAGCAAGAAGCTCACAAACATAAGAGGCTACCTCAGAGATGCAGATGTGCAGAGTGCACACAATGTGTCTGTGAAAAAGTGGTTGCTAGATGTGGCAGAGATTGCTTGGGATGCAGAGGACATACTGGAAGAATGTGCTGTTGAATCTAAAGTCACGAATAATGAAAGCCCCCAATCTTCTTGTGTCTCTGCTTTCAGCTGTTGTCAATTAGTGTTTCGCTATAAAATGGCACGTCGGATTAAGGAGCTGAGAGATAGAATGAAGTCCATCATGGAAGATGTAGCGGTGCTGAAGCTTGTTGAGGATATGACTCGTTCAGAGCAACCTTCCACGAGTACATCGCGGAATGTAAAATGGAGGGGTTCAAGTCTAATGGAGAGCGGTTCACGGCCAGTGGCTATCGAGTCCAAGGTTGAAGAAGTTCTCCACCTACTTGACGACCCTGCCACTCCTGTCATTGCCGTCGTTGGTATGGGCGGCGTCGGGAAGACATTTTTACTGCAAAATGTTTTCAACAGAATAAGAGGTAAGTTTGATAAGTCAATCTGGCTCGCTATTTCTCAGACTAACTCCCTTAAAAAGCTGCAAGCTGCTTTAGCCTTGGAACTGGGTTTGCACGAGGTCGTCAATGATAGGGTAGAAGAGGTGAAAGCAGCAAAGTTGATTCATGACCATTTAGAAAGCAAAAGTTCCTCATTGTGCTGGATGATGTATGGAGAGCAACTCGGGAAGATAACTTGATATCTGCACTTGGCCTTCCAACTGGGCATAATAGCCAGTCCAAAATTGTGGTCACCACACGGAACAGAAATGTGTGCAGAAGCATGAATGCTCGTGTTTATGAGTTGCAACCTTTGTCAAAAGAAGAGAGCTGGAATCTGTTTTGTGCTTTTGCCTTCCCTGACTGCCTGCAAAATCAACCGCCACATCATCTTGAAGGAATTGCTCGACAAATAGAAGGGCAATGTGGGAGATTGCCTTTAGCTGTTAAAACAGTGGCAGCATCTCTAGCGAGCGAGAGATCGTCAAGGGAGTGGGAATCCAAATTGACGCAGTTGAAAGCGGCATCTTATACCGACGACCCAATTATGCAGATTCTCAAGTTGAGTTATGATTCTCTCCCTCCTCATCTTAAGCCTTGTTTTGTATATCTTTCTTTCTTTCCCGAGGATGAGCAAATAGAATGCCAATATCTCATAAACCTGTGGGTAGCAGAAGGATATGTTCCTCAAGGAGAGGACCAGCTAGAAATTGGATGGAGGTATATATGCCATCTTCAAAGTCTATGTTTGCTCGAGAGGGTAGACCTAATATAGGGAATGTAGGATGACTATGATACAACCTTCAAAGTGCATGATTTGTTGCTGGATTTGGCCATCAGTATAGCAAAAGAAAGTCAATATGCATTTATCATAGAGGAATCCTTCAAAAAAGGTACAGCTATGCAAACGAGCAGTTGTTACCGGAGGATTTTAATGGGCAAGAAAAGCATAGGTGATGGTGATGTAGATGCAATGGCAAGCAACAGGGCATATTCTGCATCACGTCTTCGCACTCTCTCTTTCTCACAAAATAGAGGCATTCAAAATATCCCAGCAATCTTGCTTAGTGGTGCGAGAGTATTGCGTGTTCTTGATTTGAGTGGCACTGAAATCTCGTCATTGCCTGCTTGTGTTGGAAACTTGAAGCTCCTCAGAGTTTTGAATTTAAGCAGGACAAATATTGCCAAGGTACCAGAATGTGTGAAAAGCAATAAGAGTCTCCGCTTCCTTGACATTTCTGATGCCCAAATCTAGAACAGTTGCCTCAGTGGATTGGTGAACTAAATTGCCTAGACTATCTGGATATAAACTCAAACAGTCAGAAATCCATGCCCAAGGGAATATCAAAGCTTGTGCATTTACAGGTATTGAGAACAAATGGCAACAACAAACTATCTGTTGAAAATAATGAATTCTTAAAGTTGGAGCATTTTGTCAATTTGGTCAACCTCCGTGAAATGCGGTTAGATATTCATCATGAGGGTGAATTGAAAAGTATAGAAGATGGGATCCTTGCCACGTTGGTGAAGATGCGTAAGCTGAAATATACAACTGGGTTTCTAATGAAGGTAATCCTCCACCTCTATCGGAGAAAATGTTAGCTATGAAGGATCTTGAATACCTTCACCTAGGTTCCTTTGCAGTACCAAATTGGATATGTGGCTTCTCAAATTTGATGCAATTGTACTTAGATGACTGCCAATGTGCTGAATATCCAGCTCTAGAAATGATGCCCAACTTAATAATGTTGAGTT
Source organism: Sequoia sempervirens (assembly GCA_007258455.2). Lineage (NCBI taxonomy): Eukaryota > Viridiplantae > Streptophyta > Pinopsida > Cupressales > Cupressaceae > Sequoia > Sequoia sempervirens. The sequence goes on from VDFB02323821.1 coordinate 419,807, forward strand.
GTATAATAATAATATTTGCAAGGCATTGCCAAAAGGGTTTGGGAAGCTCGGGGGATTCCCTCAGTTGCGTCAGTTTACAATCACTGATTTTCCAGTGTTAGAGGCGTTGCCAGAATTAGAGGATGGAGCGATGCCACGCCTTGAGATATTAAACGTAGCGGAGTGTCCAATCTGAAGAAAGTTCCACGTGGATTGGTGCTCTTGAAAAGTCTAAAAGAGTGTCACTTTTCCAAACGGGAGTAGATGAAATGTTGAAGGAGGGTGGGGAATTATGGAATAAAATGAAAGCCAATAACCCCAATGTTGTTATTAGAACACAATAGGAACGTTTGGGGTAGTCAAATGCAAAATGAGTGTATTTTTATAATTATGTCCACGTCATTATCATATATTAACATGAGTGTAAAGAAAAATGTATATCAAGAAGTTTTAATATTTTAAAAAAATATTAATATAATTTACTATTATTTATTAATAAATTATCATTTTATTATAATATGCGTGATTTATATTAAAAAAATTAATATAAAATATTTATAAATTTTGAAAAATGAAGATAAATGTATATAAAGAAGTTTTGAAAAAAGTATATGTAAAAATCACTAAATATTTTTAAAAATCAATTAACACAATTTATATTATAATTGTTATGCTTACTAGTATAAATATTTTAAATAAAGTTATTGAGAAAATATAAAATATTAATCTTAAGTGATTTTATTTACTTTACAATCATTTCATTTTATATTAAAATTATTTGTTTCATTTTTATTTACTTAAAAATTATTTTAGTTGTTAAAGAGTTATGTATTTACTTAAGAATTATTTATCTAAACATTGTTTTATTTATTTATTTATTTTTAAATATATATCTTTCTATTTTTAATTGATTTTTTTTTTTGATCAGTAAGATAAGATTGTATTGATTTTTTTAAAAAAATTACATTTGGAAGCCCTGACTTTAATTGAATTTTTTTTTTAAACTTAAGAGTTATTTTATTTTTTGTTTAAGATTTATTTTATAGTTTTAGTTTTCTTAAAAATACATGTTGGATGTGTTTTAATTTTTATGTACATGGACATAAAGTTACCTTCCTACTATAATAAAATCTCATTCAATGTAATGACCAAATAATTAGTTTGTCTAATAACTATATAATGTAAATTTAATAATTTATTATTTGTGTTGAGTAGTTACTAGTTAGCTCCTATGGAAAAATTGGTTGTATACTTTTAAAGTGTGGAAGGATTTATAACGGTCATTAATAATATAATCATATAGAATACCCAAAAATAATATAATTTCTATGTCCTTTCAAATCATGTGTAAATGTAAATTTCTCAAATTTATTTTATGTTTGAACCTTGAGCCACAATGGTATCAAAGCTATAGAAGGCCCTAAAATTTTATAAACCTCACTACACCATTCCTCTTGCAATAATTTTTGTTCTAGAAATCTACACCCTCTATAAATTTGTTAACACTTTCAATTTGGAAGTCCAAGATTTTATAAATGAATATTTACCAAAAGAATTTAGGAAATTGGCTAATCTTCAAATATTGAGGATTCTTTTTATGGAAGGAGGAATGATGTGGTAAATATGAATAAAATGTGTTAGCATGAGAAAAGTGGTAAAAATGTGTTTCTAGCATTGGATTTTTCACAAAACGAATTAATATTATTATTGGAAATTTTGGTAGCTCTATATACTAAACACAAAACCAAGGCATTGAAATTACAAAAAAAAAGGTGTTGAAAAACTAGTTTTATTAATTTAACATAGTATTGGTATTTTCATTATTTTGTACCGTTACATTGGTAAATTATTTCTTTTGCAATTTTGATATTAAATGGATGTGGGAGACTGTAATGAAAACTATTCTATAATTTTGATGAAATAAGTTCTATATCTTTAGGATTATGTTTAACGTTATTTCTCAATGCTTGCTATGAGAATAATGAAGTATTATTTTGGTCGGAATATACCAAATAATTTGGGAAGAAGCTAGGAAGTGTATTCTAAATCATTAAACACCACCGACTGTGCCAGGGATAAATGAATATGGTTCTCTCGAACCAAGGTCCATTCAAACACCCCAGTTCATGCGAACCCATAAAAAGCAAAAAAAAAATCATAGGAGTGGTTTTGAAATTTTCCTTCCTCACTGGAATTATAAGCCATTTTTGTGGGTTTACCCCTTCAAATAAGGTTTTTCTTATAAAGCATCTATTTAATATGAAAATGGTAGAAGGTGGGTCAATTGTTGATCATTTAAATGAGTTTAATACGGTTACCAATCAATTAGCTTCTGTAAATGTAAACTTTGATGAAGAAGTTAGGGCTCTTTTGATTCTATGTTCTTTTTCTAAAAGTTGGAATAGCTTGGTAATGGCAGTTAGTAATTCTATTTCTAATTCAAATATGCTAAAATTTGATAATGTTGTTGGTGTTATTTTGAGTGAGAAAATTTGTAGGAAAAGCTTAGGTGGTACATCCACATTAGGTAGTGTTTTGAATGCAAAAAGTAGGGGCATAACAAAGGAGAGACGAAATAATTTTGGAGGTTGTGGTAATTCATGAGGAAAATCATAGGAAAAGAGGTCTCAATCTACCTTGACAAGAAGGATTACTGGTATTCTGGTAAGCCAAGTCATTTAAAGAAATATTGCTAGTCTCAGAAAAATAAACAAGGAGACAAAAATGAAGGAAATAAAAAGGAAAATGTGGTAAGTAATAAATATGATGAGGATGCTTTGATTCTTTCCCTTGATAATGTTGATGATTCTTGGGTGTTAGATTAAGGGGCTTCATTTCATGCCATGCCCCATAGAAGTTATTTTTTTGACTATGTCCAAGGGGATTTTGGGCTAGTTTATTTGAGAGATAACGAACCTTTTCAGATTGTTGGAAAGGGAAGAATCAAGATTAAGTTGCAGATTCAAAATTAGTGACTACTACATGAGGTAAGGCATGTTCCAAGGTTAAGAAAAAGTTTAATTTTTGCAAGGCAACTAGATGATGAAGGTTGTGTTGTTGCATTTAGTGATAAAAACTGGAAGGTTACAAAAGGTGCCTTAGTGATAGCAAAAGGTGTGAAAGTAGGCACCTTATATCTTTGTATAGGTCATACTATTCCTCTACTTTAGCTATTTCAGATAAAAGTCAATGTTTAGGAACAGTTGTTGTAGTTTAGTAGGCAGAAAATCAAATAGTTGTTGTGGGTTTTGAATTAGCATTGTGGTATAGTAGACTTGGGCATATGAGTGCAAAAGGTATGAAAGTTCTTCATTTAAAGAATGTTTTACTAGGTATAAAATGTGTTAATATGGATTTCTATGAAAGTTGTGTGTATGAAAAACAAAAGAGAGTTAGTTTTCTCAGGGATGGGAAGCAAAAGAAAGATGAGAAATTGGAGCTTTTGCATACGGATGTATGGTGACCAACTCAAGTATCTTCTCTCAGTGGCTCTCAGTATTATTTCACTTTTATTGATGATGAAACAAGGAAGGTATGGGTTTATTTCCTTAGGAAAAAATATGATATATTTGAAACTTTTAAAAAATAGAGAAGCTTGGTTGAGAATGAGATAGGTAAATAGTTAAAATCTCAGATCTGATAATGGTGGTGAGTATTGTAGTAAAGAGCTCGAAGATTATTGTTCCTCTAATGGTATTCATAGGTAGAAAATGGTTCCAAGGACTCCACAAGAAAATGGAGTGGCTAAGTGCATGAATAGAACAATAATGGAGCAGGCACGAACTATGAGATTCCATGTTGGTTTGCCTTTAAACATGTGGATAGAGGTTGTAAACACTATTGTTTATTTAAATAATAAAGGTACCTCTAATCCTTTGGGTTGCTACGCCCTTAATATTATTGTACATTGGGTTATGAATAGTCGGCTTGTGGCTATCTTAACTCTCTATTAAGTCATATTATCATTAGTATATTGTTATTTAGTTGTTTAGGTCGGCCTAAGTCTTATATAGGTGTGTCTAAGTCATGCTAGGTGATATCCTTGGCATAAATAGGTATATATAGGAGGTTGTGAGTCTTATTTTCATCATCAAGTGTGAAGTGTGTTCTCATTAGAGATATTTGGAGGTTTTCCCCCTCGAAGTGGCTTGTTATTCTTAGTTATTATCAAGTATTTGCAGCATATTTCATATCATATTCTTCTATTGTGCAAGTTATTTCATAACAAGTGGTATCAGAGCATGATCTTGGCACTGTAGAGGCAAGTTGCTTTTCTCAATTTTAAAGGCGATTTTGGAAAGAGCATATATTTCTTCTTGATTTTTAAAGGGTTTTTGAAGAACATATTGAAGAAGCTACAGTCCAGATTTCAGAAGAATTGGAGCAGAATTAAGCGAATTATTGCAGAATTAGGGTTTCTACACATTTTTTTGGAATCTACATATCTCGCACATCTTGTTGAATTGGAGTCTGATTTTTATTGGGTTTTTGAAGACATAATAAAGGAGATTATAGTAAAAATTTGAGAGAATTTAAGTTTCATTTGTGTGATTTATTTTAACATTAGTGGTTTCCATCATGCCGGGCTTGGAACAAGGGGTAAAAAGAATGTCACTCCGGAAGACTCCTCGATAAGGATGGTGAAACAATCGGTGATGGCTACCTTATAATGAGGAAATCAATAAGGTCAAGGGAAGACATTTCAATTAAGATGGATATGTGTGACCTAAGAGGAGATATATCAGACATGTAAAACATGTTATGACCCACAAATAATCAAGAAAGGAGTTCCCAAGCGCCAAGGTGAAAATTCCCAAGTCACATCGGCTAATAAGCTTTTAGTAATTCTGTATATGGGATCTAGGAATTTATTTCCAAAGGTGGATATGTGCAAGTTTGATGGTAAGGATCCTCTAACATGGATAAACCAAATGGAGAATTTTTTTGAAGTACACCAAATCCCAAATGGACAAAAGGTCAAGATGGCTTCCTTATATCTAGAACCAGATCAATTCATTTGGTATCGTTGGCTTTGAACTCATCGAAGTAAAAAGGGGCTCACCGTCTCATGGTCAATTTTTACAGAGGAACTCCAAGCACAATATAGCAATAGCATCACAGACAACTTCTTTAGCCAACTAGCTAAACTTCAACAAACAGGATCAGTTAAGGATTATATTCAGCAATTCCAAAATCTATCCTTAAGGGTGGATATAATTACAGAGGAAAACTTGAATGACTTATTCTTGGGTGGTCTCAAGGATCACATTCAACATGAGGTACGCATGTTTAGCCCTAGTTCCATAAATGAGTCTTTTATCTTAGCATGTACGGTAGAGGAGAAGTATTTGATTCCTAAGAAGCAAGGGGCTAATGTGACAAGAGAGAGAGGTTATTCAACACAACCTACTAAGTTGACTCCACAACAAATTGAGGAGAAAAGAGAAAAAGGCTTGTGTTTCAATTTTGATAGAAAATACAGTCGAGGACATAAATGTAGTGAAAAGAAATTGTTTTATATTGAAGGTCCCAATGAGGAAGAAGAGGAGGAACCCATACTAGAAGCTGAAAGGGAGTCAAATGAGGAATCACATGATTCTCAACCAATCATTTCTTGTCATGCACTCTTAGGTTTTAGCGCTCCACAAACTCTCAAGGTGGTGGGGTTCCTAAAGAAGCAGAAGGTAACAGTGTTGATCGACTCAGGTAGTACTCATAATTTCATTAACAAAAAGTTAGCTACTCGTCTAAATTGTTTCATATATCCAGCTCTAGAGTTTCAAGTTTTGATTACAGATGGTGATACAGTTAGTTGTTTAGGGAATTGTCATAGCATTAAATTATCCATAGGAGATTATCAACTTGATACCCCAATGTATGCGATATCCATGGGTGCAGCAGATATTGTCTTGGGAGTACAATGGCTTACTACATTAGGAACAATTGAGATGAACTTCCAAGAACTATTCATGAGATTTCAATCGGAAGGAAGGCTAGTAGAGCTAAGGGAGTTGAAGGCAAAATCTCCACAAATGGTAAGCTCTCATCAAATGCAAAAGTTGCTTTAAGAAAGGAGGGATGGATTTGTGGCCCAACTATGTCTGAAGTCTCTCAATCTAATACTCCTACTCATCCGTGATTTGCAAGCTATAATTGATCATCACTGCCTGTTCTTGGAGATATGCCTAGTTGACTCCTCCTAAGAGGGATCATGATCATGCCATATAGTTAGTCCCAGGAGCCAACCACCTAACATCAAGTCTTTGCTGTGCATCCACACATACAAAAGAGTGAGATAGGAAAAAGATTGTTGAAGAGATGCTAGAGGCAGGAATCATCAGTATAGCCAAAGTACACTGGTGATGGTAATGTAATAGTTGGATGATACTCTTAAGTACATGTGTCCGTGACATAGAGTGCCTCAACATGTACACCATTAAAGGTGCTCCAATTCCATTCATTGATGATTTGGCTAGATGAATTAAATGGAGCTATGTTTTTACCAAGTTAGATCTTTAGATCTAGCTATCACCAAATTCGGATTAAGGAGGAAGATATCAGGGCACAACATTTTGTGACTCCATGAGGGTCATTATGAATTTTTGGTGATGCCATTTGGTCTCACTCAATGCACCATCTATTATCCTAAATTTTGATGAATTCCATTTTAAGTTCTTGAGAAAGTTTGTGTTAGTATTCTTGATGATATATTAATTTATAGCAAGACTTGGGAAGAAACATCTCCAACATGTGGACCAAGCATTACAAATACTTGAAATATTCATAAACTCTATGCTGCTTGCCATCCAAGTGTGCTTTTGGTCTTACATAGGTGGAGTATTTGGGACACATAGTTCACATGAAGGAGTAAAGGTGGACCCTAACAAAATTAAGGCTATCATGGAATGGCCTATTCCAAAAACCATTAAGAAACTGAGAGGATTCTTGGGATTGACAGGGTACTATAGAAGATTTGTGAAGAATTATGGTAGTATAGTAGCACCTCTCACCACTCTATTGAAAAAGGATTCCTTTCATTGGAACGAGTCTGCCAATATAGCATTTGAGAGATTGAAGGAGGCTATGTGTACAACTCTAGTACTTGCCACTCCTAACTTCACCAAGGAATTCATTGTGGAATGTGATGCTTCTGGAAATAGGATAGGAGTAGTGCTCATGCAAGAAGGTCGACCACTTGCTTTTGAGAGTCATCAATTAAAGGGTAAGAATCAACTAAAACCCATTTATGAGAAGGAAATGCTAGCAATACTCCATGCAGTGAAACAATGGCGGCCTTATCTATTGGGTAGACATTTCAAGGTTAAGACAGATCATGATAGCCTAAAATATTTTTTGGAACAACGAATATCTTCTGAAGAGAAAAAAAAATGGGTCACTAAGATGTTAGGATATGACTTTGAGATTGTATATAAGAAAGGGAAAGAAAATATTATCGCAGATGCACTATCAAGGAAGGATGAGAAAGATGAAGCCTTATTGTGTACCCTTTCAATATTACAAGCAAATTGGGTGGAGGAAGCCAAAGCAGAGTGGAAAAATGATGTTGCGACAAGTAATCTCATCGAGTAATTAAAAAATGATCCTAGTAGTTCAGATAAGTTTTGTTGGAAGGGAGATACTCTTTGGTATAAAGAGTGTTTGTATCTCTGCAAGAATTCGAACCTTAAAATCAAGATTCTCACAGAGTTGCATGAGTCTCCAGTGGGTGGTCATTCAGGATTTTGAAGACATATCATCGAGTCAAGCAAGTTTTCTTTTGGGAAGGGCTAAAGGGTGATGTTCAAAAATTTGTGGCTGAATGTTTGGTGTGTCAAAGGCATAAAGGGGAGACAATTAAGACACCAGGTCTCTTGCAACCCTTATCTATTCCTAGCCAGCATTGGGAAGAGGTATCCATGGACTTCATCACAAGGCTTCCCAAATCTAAAGGTCATAATGTCATCATGGTGGTAGTTGATCGGCTCACTAAATATGCACATTTCATTACATTAGCACATCCTTTTACAGCAAGTGTAGTGGCTAAAGCTTTTTTGGAGAATATCCAAAAAGCTACATGGTACACCTAAAGTTATTGTTAGTGATCGCGGATCCCATTCCTCATTAGTCACTTTGGAAAGATTTATTCCTGCTGTTTGGGTACCAATTGGCTCTTAGCCTTCATACCACCCCTCAATCAAAATGGGCAAACAGAGGTTGTTAATAAGTGTTTGAAGGATATCTACGCTTGTTTCAATTTTCAGAGAAACAAATTCTGGTAGATTGGCTACCACACTCTTAATGGTGGTATAACACTTCTTTTCATAGCTCATCAAAAATGTCTCCATTTTTGGCACTTTATGGATATCATCCTCCTTCCATCACATCATCAATTAAGGTGTCCCCAAGAGTTCAAGCAGTAGAAGACCACTTGCTTCATCAACAACAAGTACTTTCAGGACTCAAGGAGAATTTATCCATGGCACAAAATCGAATGAAACAACAGGCAGACCAACATCGTAGTGAAAGAAGTTTTGAAGTTGGGGATTGGGTCTTCTTGCGATTGCAGCCTTATAAGCAAATATCACTAAAGCAGCAAAGAAAGAATAATAAGTTGTCACCAAAGTATTATGGTCCATACCAAATCATGTAGAAGATCGGTAGTGTTGCCTACAAGCTTGAGTTGCCACCAACAACCAAGATACATCCAGCTTTTCATGTTTCCTGTTTGAAGAAGGTAATTGGCATACCATTCCCACCAAACAACACTTCCGAGTTGGATGAAGAAGGAAGAATCATTTTGAACCAGAGTGCATTCACAAACACGCATGCTAGTCAGAGAATAGAACTATCAATCGGTATCTCATCCAATGGAAGAATTTACCAGTTGAAGATGCCACATGGGAAGATGAGGAGTTCATTCAAAAGTTTCCAAACTTGATTAGCATTGAGGACAATGCTTCTTTGAAGAAGGGGGCATGCTACGCCCTTAATATTATTGTACATTAGGTTATGAATAGTCGGCTTGTGGCTATCTTAACTCTCTATTAAGTCATATTATCATTAGTATATTGTTATTTAGTTGTTTAGGTCGGCCTAAGTCTTATATAGGTGTGTCTAAGTCGGCCTAGGTGATATCCTTGGCATAAATAGGTATATATAGGAGGTTGTGAGTCTTATTTTCATCATCAAGTGTGAAGTGTGTTCTCATTAGACATATTTGGAGGTTTTCCCCCTCGAAGTGGCTTGTTATTCTCAGTTATTATCAAGTATTTGTAGCATATTTCATATCTATTCTTTTATTGTGCAAGTTATTTCATAAAATGGGTTGTGGTATTCCAAAGGAAGCATGGACAAGTAAGAAGGTGAGTTATTATTTTCTCAAAACCTTTGGTTGTGAAGCATTTGCATATGTAGATTCAGAAAATAGAACCAAGCTTGATGCAAAATGAAAGAAATGTGTATTTGTTGGATATGGCATTGATGAATTTGGTTAAATAGGCTTTGGGATTTTGAAAATTAGAAAATTAAGAGAAGTAGAGATGTCATATTCAATGAGAAAGTGTTGTACAAAGATCAGTTGCAGCAAAATGAGAAGAAAGAAAATGATTATGTAGTGTTAGATGATACTCCAAATCCTCATGCTCCACAACAACAGCAACAACAAATACCACAAACTCCAATGAATGTTAGATGATCTTCAAGGATAAGTAGACCTCTGAAAATATTTTCTCCCTCTTTGTATTCTATTTTATTAACTGATGCTAGTGAACCGGAATGCTATGATGAAGCTATGCAGGTGGATGAGCTTCTCGGTGGGAGCATGGAATGGAAGAAGAAATGGAATCCTAGCTGAAAAATCAGACTTGGGACTTATGCAATTTTCCTGTAGGTAAAAAGGATTTACCAAACAAATGGGTTTATAGGTTGAAAGAGGAATATGGAGGTAAGAAAATATTTTAAAGCTAGGTTAGTTGTAAAGGATTTGCACAGAAAAAGGGTATTGATTTTGATGAAATATTTTCTCTAGTTGTTAAAATGACTTATATTTGTATTATTTTAAGTATTGTGGTTGGTGAATATTTGCATTTAGAACAGCTTGATGTTAAAACAACATTTCTCCATGGTGATTTGGAAGAGGAAATATATATTCCAAAATAGCCACAAGGATTTAAGGTCAAAGGTAAGGAGAAACTAGTGTGCAGGTTGAAGAAAAGTTTATATGGCTTGAAGCAAGCACCTCAACAATGGTATGCTAAATTTGATAGTTTTATGGTTGAGAAAGGCTACAACCAGTGTAATTCAAGCCATTGTGTTTACTTTAAGAAGTTAGATTATGATAGTTGCATTATTTTATGTTTATATGTTGATGATATGCTTGTAGCGGGATCTAACTGGATCACATAAAGGAGTTAAAACATCAGTTAACAAATTCATTTGCTATGAAGGATTTGGGGGCAACAAAACAAATCCTTGGTATGAAGATTACAAGAGATAGGAAAAATAGAAAAAAAATTATCTCAGGTTGATTATGTTGAGAAGGTATTGTAGAGGTTTAATATGAATAATACAAAAGTTGTTAGCACACCTTTGCCTAGTCATGTCAAATTGACCAAGGATATATATCTAAATACACAAGAAGAGGAAGACAAAATGTCCAAGGTTCCATACGCTTCAGTTGTAGGAAATTTAATGTATGTCATGGTATGCACAAAACCAGATATTGCACATGTTGTAGGAGTTGTTAGTAGATATATGAGTAATCTCATAGTTGAGCATTGGAATGTGGTAAAATGGATTCTCAGGTATTTGAGAGGTACATCTTATAATTTTTTATATTTTTGAGGATTCTAATATTGATTTAAAAGGTTATGTTGACTCAAATTTGGTAGGAGATATAGATATTAGGTAGAGTGCCACAAGTTATGTATTTACAGCTGGTGGGAGAGCAGTGATTTGGATTTCTCAGTTGTAAAAGGTGGTTGATTTATCCTCCATGGAGGTATATTATGTAACTACAATAGAGTCAAAAAAGAGATGATATGGCTGCAACTTTTCATGCAAGAGTTGGGAAAACAACAAGTTGAAAGTTACTTGTTTACAGATAGTCAGAGTGTTATACATCTTGCAAAGAACTATGTCTTGCACTCTAAAACCAAACAAATATAGCTAAGATATCATTTCATTTGATCGGTATTGGAGGATGGAAAGGTAAAGCTAGAAAAGATACATACAAATGACAATCCGGAAAATATGTTTACAAAGGTGGTGACAAGGAGGAGCAAAGCTTCTCTTTAGCTTCAGTTGGCCTTCAAGGTTGAATTCAAGTAAAACAGAACATCATGGTCTAAGGTGTTGATTTCCAGTGGGAGTTTCATGGGTAGTGGTGTTATGATCAATCTCCAAGTGGGAGATTTTATGGAGTGGATTCTAATCAATCTCCAAGTGGGAGATTGTTGTGCTATGGAGACCAATCAAACTCAGATAAAATCTTCATATTAATTTTCATTAAGTGGCAAAAAATTAGAGTTAGGAAATTTGACGTAAACATTTGAATGAGTTATCTATATTATTTCAAAAATATGTAAGAATAGGATTTGTAGCAAATTGAATGTAGTTTCTAAACTACTAGGTTTATTTAAAAAAAAAATCAATTTGGTGGAAATTTAAAATTTCAATGCAGTAGTACTTCAATTTCAGGGAAAAAATAAGTAGGTGTCTATCTGACCACCCTAACCACAATCAAATGGTAATATTTTTTATAAAATTTTAGATATAAGTAAAGGACTCATGTCCTGATGTGATGCATATTTTTTTATAATTTTTTTCCAAGTAAATAATTAATTATGAATTTTTTATTACAAATTTTAAAAAATATAAAAACTTTTATGTCTAATCACCTTAACTTGGTCAAAACTTCATGAAATTCAAATTTTTTTAATCCCATAGTATGCAAAGTATAGAATGTGATGCATGTTTTGGATTCAAAAATGTGATACCATTTGAAAAGCTTATGGATGTTTTTCAATCCTCAGCCTATCAATCAAAACTTTAGTCGTAATTCAAATAGAAAATGAATAATAATTATTTATTAAATTCAAAGTAAAGCATAATTTATATTGGTGGAAAGCTGAGAATCTCCTTTAAAAACCCTTTTCATTTCATCAATTTTGGGTAAAAAAAGAAGTCGTCAGCCACATGGACCATCATATCAGTTACATATCGCCACCTTTTGGCCCATCATAATCCTGCACATACCTTGGAAGTGATTAGTTACAATGTTTTAATATAAAGTCAATTGATGGCTAGAAATATTAAATGTAGTTTCCCAAAGAAAATGTTTTACTAGGTGCATGAGGCACAAACAAATGACACACTTCATTGGTAATTAATGGGACATGTGTGGGAGCGTATCAGAACACTTGGTGATGAGTTTTGAGGGCAGCAAATCATGAAAAATGTTAGCAGAAAATTGCAAAGTAGTGGCTAGAAAAACGTAGGAGAAGCTTCGAGTACCCGTGTAAAACCAACAAGTGAAAAACGTGATGAAAAATGTTACTACAAGTTGGAGTATTTGTTGCATGTTTTGTAAAGTTTATTTACTAGAAGTTTAATATATATTGGACCCTGTGTTGGTGGATGTAGTCTAAATTTGGGTGAACCATGTTAAACCTTTGTGTTCTTCTTTTGTTGTCCATAAATTTTGTGTGTTCTATTTCTCTATTTTATTTATCAAATAGGCATTTAACTATTTGAAATCTACCTTCTAACCCTAACACCTATCAAATTATCTTATTAGTAAACTTGCGAAGAATTTTAGAATTTTTCAAAAAATTGCCAATTTTCCCAAGGGGGCATCATTCTATCCTGCATCCGTTGGGGCACATTAGGGCATATCCTAGGCTAAATCTTCATTATTATTCTTTGACACAATACTCAGAATTGCATTGTATCAAAAAGAGGCAAAATTTAGATAGTGAAAGATGTCCTGAGCCTACAAGCAATGTTTTATCACTAATTCACCTACTTTCATGCATAATTAAATAATTTTAATTATTTAATTATTTTCTATGTTACCTATAAATAGGGCCCCTTCTCTTTTCCTAACTATCTTTTCTTTTTCCTAAGTTTGTTGCTTAAACTTGTGTTAAGGTGGCCTTTTGTTGTCTTCCTCAAACTCAGGCAGGGTTTTCGTTTGTTCTTCGAACCTCTCATTTTACCACTTGCATTGTTTGATTCTCACTAGGCAGTGTTTTCTCACCATTTTCAAACTTACCTTTCCTTCAAGAGTGGGTGTACGAGTGTTAATAACTCAAGTGATGAATTTTCATGTGTCAAAATCTAGAGACTTCATTCGCAATTTGTACCTTTAAGCAGTATTCTTGGTACTATTTGAAACCTAGGTAATGTTTTCTTAAGTTATGTGAACTATCCATTTTTCTACCCAGAAGGTTTTTAGTGATTAATGGAATAACATCAACCCTAATTCACATAACTAGTACAGTAAAGGAAACCAACATTTTCAAATATTATATGAACAAGGAAACCAAAGAAGCCATGCATACAAAGACACAGTGATATTAAAGGAATTTTTTTTTATTTATATATATAAAAACATTTTTATATTGCATTGGTACTACAAAATTGTCTGATTTGACTAAAAAATTTCATATTGTGGGCAAAAAGACAAAAAGAGGCACTTCTTCTCAGGTACATAGAGCAAATATCAAGACACGAATGCCCTCAATAACAGTCTGTAGTTGTTCAACTTGAGCTAGTGATAGTAGATTCTCGTGCGACTAGAAGAATTATGCAAAGAGTCTCATATCATTTCTTATGACTCATGTGCACAGGAGAGCCACAACTTCCTCCAAAGTCTCATATTTAAGGGCTATTGCAATGCATATGGCATTAGCTATCAGTCCATTCTGAGGGTAATGACTAAGCCCATTGATCGCCACATTAACTCGATGATGAAACTTGGGCTTTACCAGATTCTCTAGTGCTCTTAAACCCCAGTCACAGTAGCTAGAAGCCCTAATGGCTATGTATATGAAACACTCCAGAATGGTTGCATTGTGAACATGGGCTTGGCTCAGGAACGCCTCGTGCAAAATGTTGCGGAGCACTTCTTCTTCTATCTCGCTCTACACTGTGAAGACCTCTTTCAGCTGGTCTAATATATGCCTAAATAGTGAATTGCATTTGATCTCTTCCAAGAAAATGTACATTCATTGGTAGAGTTTCCATCACTTTAAGAACTTGCCATGTTTGATGCTATTGATTGATGAAGAAAGGTAATGTTGATTGAATTTATAAAAGATTGGTTAGACATTGGTTCGTTCTCTTAAGTTTGATGAGATGGAAATTTAGTCTCAATTTATGGTTGATTTGAGCTGGTTTAAATCACAACTTCCCATCAAGCAGCATACATGTGCTATTGCTTGATATTCCTAGATGTTGCATTAATTGTTTGGTTATGTGAAAGGTCATTCAATGGTTATCGGTAAGATCAAGATCAGTTTTTTTCCTTGCCGATGTCTATTCCTCTACCAAGACTGATTGTTCCAATTGATTTAGCAATTCTCAAGAAACATTGGAAAAACAAGAAAGCCACTAATTTATTAACGGCTTTGGTGAATGTCAAGTGGTGTTGGCTTTGCTATAAATTTGAAAATGTAAAAGACGATAGGTGCTTTTCGAATATACATCTTGTGGTGTTATCAAGAGGGAGTAGTATTTGTTTCAGATTGTAATGATTTATAATCTGTGTGTTATGAATTTAATGATACTTAATATGTTGATCTTGGCATTACACGTAGGATATAGTTGTGTCTTCTTTGAAAGATAAGTTGTATAACATTCATTTATTGCAGTTTGATTTTATCTCTTTGATTGGATGGTCATAGGTTTTCAATCTTTGTGTTGGTCATTTATGGCTTTGATTTATTCTTCCCATGTTAGCTTCATATTTATGAACTAGCGTTAGTCACCTTTCCTGCTTTTTGGTTAAAAGCATACTGTATTCATTAGATTAGATAAATTCATTGAAAATCAGATGAGGGAGTTGTACCTCGACAAAATTTAGAGAAAATCCACAAATGCAATTGTGGTCTTTTCGAAGCTGTTAGCAAATTTTCACTGGTGCTAAATCTGGGTCAAGAGTCACTTGTTTAAGCATATTTGTCCTTAGCCATTCCATTCACTAACATATTTTTGGCGACTCTATTAGGGAAGTTGAATTGATTGAAAGTCTAAAAATCTCCATCGCGTCTTGCAGCAAGATGGTACTTCCTCACAATGTTGTATTTCTTTTTTTGCAACTAGATTTAGATTGGATCGGAGCAGAGCAAGAAGACATCATATCACAATTAAATACACTTTCTTGGAGATATAGAAGGAACACAACAGATTATATGTGCGTGAATTTTCTCTTGGAAGAAGAGGAAGAGTTGGCCCAGTGTCCACCTACACCTGTGATTGAATGGCCTCTGAGGAAGATATTCAAGTAATACGACAACCCTCCTTGTCATCTTGATCGTCAACCTAATCAGCTGTTACATAAACCAAGGGACCCACCTATACCTCAGCCTCAGAATCCACCTTCGGCTCATCCACCACAATAATTTTCTTTTCCCATTTTTACTCCCATGTGAGTTGGTAACTCTGTCTATTTATGGCTTTAAATCTCTAGTGTAATCAAGTCGGCCCTCTTTCCCTATCACAATACCATGAGTTACCCCAAGGTTCATAGAAGAGGTTTCCTAAATTTTTCAATCAAAATAAACAAGACCCTAAGGAACATATTTTGGCTATGACTGCGATAAGTGCAATTTTAGGAATTCAAGAAGATGTTTTTGTAAGAATTTTTATTGACAGTTTGATTGAGAAAGCAACAAAATGGTATGGGGGAATCGAAAAAGGAAGCATTACCTAATGGGATGTCCTCAAAACAAAATTTCTCCAATTCTATAAAATTCCAATTAGCATTGCAGCTTCTCTATGCCTTTTCTTTCAGATCATGAAAAATAAGGTTGAAACAATGAGGGGTTTTGTTTACTAGTTCAATTGGTCTCTTTAGCGAATTCTTGTTCCAGAAAGACCCAATGAGGAGACCCAGTTTAATAAATTTATTTCTGCTTTTGAACCAAACATCCAATTAATCCTTAAAAGAGAAAGTTCAAGGGATTGAACGAGTTCAACTAGAAGTGGTGAAGGTTGAGGATGATTTTATCGCCATGGGTAAATGGAAACTAGGCACAAATGTGAAGCTGGAAGCCAGTCGCAAGACACCTTCTGAGTTCCTGGTTAAAGGTCATAAATAAATAGAGCTACTTCGACTAACTACTAAAAACATCAATTTAATAATTTCTAATAGTATTTAGTAGCCTAGTGAGGAGTGAGATCAACATTGTAGTGATCGGGCTTTCAATTTATATGTCACATTTGAAGTTGAAAGTGATTGCAGTTCATCCAGTGATGATGAAGATGATGAACCACACAAAAAGGCATTGTTTGCCTCACCTCCTCCTTCTCTAGATAAGTTCCTCTCCTCTGAAGCTAATTCAAATAACTTGGTATCAACTTCTCTTCTTATCCCAGAATATGAAATTTTCTCCTTTGAAGAAGTGGTGAATGAGAATACATGTTTAAACCTAGAAGGAAATGGCGATCCCATGTGTGATATGTCTCAGGAGGAGG